>VOMN01094249.1:0-19401 GCA_014899125.1 Orchestia grillus
TGTTCATCTAAATTTCCGTGAAATTTTCACGGGTCCTGCTAGTGAGATATTAATTCCACAGTTTGACGGGGTAGGACTAGGGTAGAAAGCCTAAAATGTACCACTAGGATTTCTACCTGTGGCCGTTTTCTATTCTATTCTATTCTGTATTTTGACTAAGGTAAAAATGCTAAGTCGCTCACTCGAGGTAAGATTTGCATTTTAACACGTTCCCTGCGTTAGGCCGTTCCATTGTGAGGTTATTCCAGAGTCAGGTTAGGCTTGAATTCGGCGACATCTCGTGTTTTGAAGCTACCCGTGCTTCCTTCTTGATCGCTTTTCCTCCGTCCCCGGATTACCAGGCTTAGTTATATTGATTGTTCAAATAGGAGTTTTCTTTAGAAGCAGTCAAAATACGAGTGTTGACGTACAAGCAAACCATCACCCAACAGCGGGATGAACTGCTCCGTTTGTACCCCGTGGCCCAATAGGCGGGGAACGTGTTAAAATATGAAGAATCGAATTTTAGTGCTTTATGATGTGGAATGTAAATGATTTAGAACATTTCAACCGTAATGTAAACATCAACTCTCTTTTGGCTAGTGTTTCTCTGTAAAACTAACAAGTATGCACTTGTTAGTTTTATGATGAGGATTCTTTAGCATACTTCAATTTCAATGAATATCCTTCCTCTCTACGAATTCATCGTAGGTTTATTTTGTGGCCATAATCTGTGATGACTTCGTGGCTTGAAGTGACAAAGAATTCATCGTAGGTTTATTTTGTCGATATAATCTCTCACGACATCGTGGTTTGAAGCGACAAGAATTCATCGTAAGTTTAATTGCGTGTTGAAAGAAGATCGGCAAAGGCATCATGAAGATACAACGGCTTCAAATGTAACGTAAGGCACCAAAGTTGACGATGGTACAAAAATCGCAGCCAATCCGAATATACTAAAAACGCAGGAGCTACTTTAGGCAAACTCCGAAGTTATGCGCAATAGGCAAAGAAAATGGAAAAGGCAAAAAAAAACGAAGCCGCAAAAGACGCTGAAATACCCATCAATTTTTGTGATAGTACAGGATAAGGGTGATGAAGAAGATAAATCTTAATAACATTTCATTTGAACGATTTGGGCCTAGGCTCAATTTCACAACAAATTTTAGTAAAATGTGGTAATGGGAACGGGAAAATTTTGGAATAGTAATTACCTTAATTTCACGGTTCCTTTTACCTTAGTTTACTGGTATCTTGAAAAGCGAGTCTATGCTCAAATCGTTCAAATTTTTTAAAGAATTTTGTTGTCACCTTCAAATCCACATCACCTGAGGATGGACGGTGGCGCGGAGATGCGATGGCAGGCAGGACTCGAGCACAGGGAAGGTGGCAGTGGCAGCCATGATGGCAAGGCAGGCCGTGGCAATCACAGGGTCCCGCACCAGCTGCAGCAGCCCAGGCTGGTCCACCTGGTTGCCCAGCTCGTGCTGGGCGCGACAGTCGAATATTTTGAATTACGTGAAAAATTTGGAAAGTCGTCGAATATTTTGAATTAGGGAAAAATTTGGAAAGTCGTCGAATATTTCGAATTGGGGAAAAAGTCGAGAAAGTGTTTTGAATTTTTTGGAAATGTCAGAGAAGTCGTCGAGGTTTCTGAATTACGTGAACCAATCAGAAATTTTGTCTAGCCTATTAAATTATGTGAAAAAGTTGAAGAGGTCGTCGAGTGTTTTGAACTGCGGGAAAAAGTCTGAGTATAAAACGTGATGAATTCCAGTTGAGGATTTCATAAAGATCTGCAAGGCCTGAGTAACCTTGCGATTATTTCTATGAATTTAAAATTTCGTGAAAACTTGGGATTTCTAAAAACTCGTAGACCTGACTATACTTGGTTCATTGTTATTTTATTCATTAAAGAATTCGTTACAACGCGTCAGGCCTGACTACTCTAGCTATTTTATGCATTAACACAAAACTCTGCGAGACCTCACTACCCGACAGACTTTTATTCATTGATGATTTCATGAAAAATCGTAAAACCTGACAACCGTAGAACTTTATTTCTGGCAGTAACTATGCAAGCGATGCTCAAAATATCAAATTGTGGTTTACAAGATGTAAGTTCCGCCATAAAGCTGCGTTTAACCTGCAAATTTTGACGGGAAGAACTACTCGTACTATCCTCGTCAGGGAGCATAGGATAGGCAATAGGGTTAGGTTAGGTTTGTCTATCCTGTTCTATGGGGACTGGCGACCTCAGGGGGGCACTGTAAGGTTATTTCAGCTATATATAGATAGGCATTTGGGAATTTAATCTTTCGTGCCCACTTTGTTTCTTTCAATATACATGCCTTCGGGACTGATTATTCTTTATCTTTTCTTCCTCTTCAACTTTTTGTTTCTATGCCCAAGGAATCTTGTGTGGGAAAACACCTGTGCTTAGATTCCACGTTCCCTACAGTACTTGCTAAATGGTTCCTCCTCTTCACTCTCTCGAGATCGCCTTTGATGTGGCTATGGAGCCCTAAACTTAACTTACAATAGTCAGTACA
The DNA here is from genome assembly GCA_014899125.1 of Orchestia grillus. Taxonomy (NCBI): domain Eukaryota; kingdom Metazoa; phylum Arthropoda; class Malacostraca; order Amphipoda; family Talitridae; genus Orchestia; species Orchestia grillus. Next base: position 2,532 of record VOMN01094249.1, read on the forward strand.
TACTCGTACTCGTGCCAGCTACATCGTTCCACAGGTCAGACTCAAGGCCTAAGTATCAACATTTTGACACGGTCACTGCCACCGCGGAATTTAGTTCCTTCATTCCATGGCGACGTAATTTCTTTAGTGGAAAATAATTTGCCGCAATTTATTGTGTTGGTTACTTAAAGAAGGAGATCTTGCGGCATGCACGTGATCAAGGAAGGATCACATGAGCGTCAAGTGGCAAGAGCTTTTGATAGCACTTAACACACCTAATTAAAACTTGAGCTCAACATACTTCATACCGTATGAGCTAAACAGAACGAAATGTCTCTCAGACTATGCGCCAAGTGGCTACGAACGAGTTAGGTATAAATTTTCAGACACAAAACAGGAATATGAATTGGGATTTAACACACGGCCTGTTGCTGCAGGACGACAGTGAGAAGCACGCTCTGAGAGGCGTGCCCTCACAACTGTGGTTATGAACCTTCCCTCTTTGCACGTACTTATGAAGTTCGGCTCGTGAACTCAAGTTTTACTGGCGGTAAATTGTAAAAATTATTGTTGTTACCTGCAAGTCTTCGTACGGCTTGAGAATCCGAACCATGGCACCTGGAGGAAAAGGGCAGGTATCTTTTGTAGAATTCTATTGAATATTAGTAAGAATAAAAGCTATGCCATCAGCTGGGAAAGTCATACTGCTGATAATGTTAAGTATCATCGCGAACGACAACTTATTTCACGTATATATGGATGGAAATAGTTAATAGTTTGTTCAACTATAATTGAAAGATTCATAGAAGGTAATAAACGTTCTCAACCAATACTTATCTGCCGTTACTGAATAAATCCATAAGTCAATGAAATATGTCAGTGTAGGCGTATAGTCTTCAGGTGTTTGATTCGAACCGTTGGATTGCACAATAGCTATTGCATTTATTGCTGAATAAGATTACTCACTAATGACAGATAGAACTATCTATCGATAAAGATGTGACTCGCCCTCTTCAATTTCAAACCACCTATGTATCGTTAATTTGGGTATCTAATTCATTTGATATTTGATATGAGAATTTTAAGTAAACTTTTTTTAAAATTGAGATATTGCCCACATTCTGACATTGTAATCAATTTTTTAGTATAATTTTGAACTGACCTTTAATTAATATATTAGTATCCCACTATGTACTAATACACAGTTGTTGCTTGCTTGGTCGGTCGGTCTGTCACGCTCTTAACACGTTGACTCAGATTCTCCACACAGGTAAAATTACATGCCGACAAGTATCTCTACTATGAATTTAAAAATGAAGGATTTTAGTTTCACAAATTTGGTTACTATAATAATTTTCTTTCTAATCAGAACTAGCTTATTCGATTGATGAACACAAATTTGAAGAAAACTCGAGAATTTATATTCATACATGATAGTGTTTTGGTTACACTAGGTTAGGTTAGATGATCGCGTGTACCATATATGACCCACTTCGGAGTCAACGTGTTAAAGGTTTAGGCAGGAAAAAGTTCCCGGGTCCGTATCCCTAAACTAATAGTGAGACTGTCAGATAAGGTAGTTCATGTTAGTGATGCTGAAAATAACATTGTTTCATATCAAGGGTACCGTAAATAAGAGAGCATCTTTAGAATTTAACATCATTTGTCCCGCTACTGTTGGCATGACGCGTCTATTAGTAAGTAAAATAAAATGTAATAATTTGTCTTTGAAGTAGGTCAGACTACAAGCGGAAAACGATTCTTAAAATCAAACTGAAGTACAGTATGTGCCAATTGGCTCGTCTCTTTTGCCCTTTTCTCATGTATTCTATTCTTATGCGGCACGGGAAATGAATGCACTTATTCACTATGTGTAAGACGCTTCTCAACGAACTGAAGCAACCATGAATTCAGTAAAGATTAGGCGAGCTATGATGGATACAAAGATCTTGCTTTGAAAGATTCATGATGATTCAAATTCGTTTTTGAAAATCAGTCAATTAAGTGACACGACTAGCAACGTCGTTTCTTGTTCAAGAAACTCATTTAATTCCGATCGATGCATAAGCCTTATGCAGGGTGTCCCAGAAGTAACTGACCCTTGCGTAGATGAGTAAATAAGATACCAAATCGTAAGGCGATGTATTAAAATGTGGTATCCTAATTAAAAGGGGCAGTTACTTCTGCGCCGTACTATTTGGTATCCTATTTACTCATCAACGCGAGGGTGAGTTACTTCTGGGACACCCTGTACCATTCGAATAAATGCTCCACACAGCGTTAGGGCTTCAGGTTCGATAGGTTCAGCCTCAATAGCGCATACTGTCTTACGGAGCAGCTCTTTTCGATGTGGTTTAAACTAATTCCCCCACCGACGAGCAAAGCTGCAGCTCCAGCGAGGATGACGAACGGGGGAGCCGGGGAGTCGGTGAGGTGGTACAGTAAGCCCCCCATGGGGTAACCCAGCACAACCCCTAGGGCCACACCCCCCTGGACGCGACCAATCATGCGGCCTCTTTGCAGGTCGTCAGGATGATTTTCTGCCACCAGACCGAGCCCTGCGGAAGAAATTAATTTACAAACTCGGGAATTGGGAAGAATGTTTTTCGATCAAAATACAAGTGAGAGCGGACAGGATTAATCCTGGGAAGTTTTGAGGTTATTAGATGACTTGGACTGACACCTGAGACTCGCGATGTGTCCGTTCCAGTCAAGATGCACTAATTGTCGTAGATATCCTTGTGTTCATGTGGCTGTGTTGTGTACACTGATAATTAGTGATACTCCTGAAAGGGCTGCAACTACACCTGCTCTAAATCATATTCTCTCATTTATCAAAATTGTGATACGCTGGTTAAGAATCGTTTTAAATTTAACATATACGATAACCGTGTTTTTGAACTTTGGGGATTTCACTCACAGGCGATTGCCGTATTCGCAGAACGAGCTCTCAAACAAACCTTTTGTCAAAAGCCAATATTGCGCAGCTGTTAAGACAACATTTTTTTAGGTGTTCGGAGAAGCGGTTTCTTCGAAAGGCATGCTACGGCATGGATTCTTGGAGACATCGACCCACCGTTGATGACGATGCAGCTCGAGGCCAGGCCGTGCAGACACCGCGCAACCACCAGGTGGGCCAGCGACTGAGCGCACGCAAATGCTGGCACGAATAGAAAGTTTGTCGTCAATTTTCACCATCAGATACTCCAACAGATAATTAATCTATGTGATGTGCTACAGGCTGAGTGCTTCTAAATGCTTAGATGTGAAAAACGGTTACCTCCAACGACTCCAACAGATAATGTTACTCATGTGTCGTGAGCTGAGCACACAAGAGTGCTGGCACAGAAATTAACGTTCTTCTTTCATTTTATTTTTCCAACAGATAACGTTAGTCAGGAACGACCCAATGTAATAAATGAACACAAATAGACGACCTAGAAGAACAGCTTTTGGACACCGGACCATATTCGTGCTGGATCTCGAACTGTTGTTGAAATCTATTTCGCCGTTTTAACGTAAGAAAATATGGGCAATTCTCTGCAATGCGGGTAGATCAGTGTTGATTGAAATTGAAGCACTTTTCTTCTAAGAACTAGCAATAGAGTGAGGTTCCTAAGATCGCAAAAGGAATGAAAAGTTGTCCGCCGCCTCCCCCGTTCGATGTGTTGGAGGAAATCTTAAGCAGTGCAGTATAGAGCAAGAAATTGGCAACAGCGAGAGTTAGATATCAATTAGAAATAAGGCGAGATATAATACATTTGTGGATTAGTGATTTGAGGCACAGGTTCGTGAACTAGTATATATTATGTCTTAAGAAAAATTAGGCCTCACAAATTATCGTGTATACCGTTAATTTATTAATCATCGAGTACGGCACTTTGCTGTTTTATGACACATAGCATAGCGCTGAGAATCGTTGTGAATCCCTTAGCTCGAAAATAGGTTCCACTTTGGACTTACTGAGAGTGGATGCCAGCAGAAAACAGCAGCCAATTATCATGGGCCGTGAGTAGCCAACTCGAGAGCTCCATCTGGCCACGACTGGAGTGATGAACAGCTGAACCAAAGACCGGATTGCCAGGACAAGCCCTACTTCTTCTTCGACGCCGTCTTCTTTTTCCAAGTTCTCTCCTTCGTCCATGTCATCTTCCTGGTCTGAAGATACCAGCTTTTCAATTGATATTAAATTACTCCCGTCTCGACTTTCAGGATTTGAAATTGATGCCGCAACATTCGTGTCGCTCTTCCCAGAAAGGAAGGCGTTCGCTGCTCGCGCGCCGTGTGCACGACCACGAGTTGGGGTTACAGCTTTTGCAAGGTAGGACGTTCCTTGTTCTATCGAACTTTTTGCCGCGCTCGTGTAATTTTTATTTAGGTCTGGTAAAGCAGGGTGTTCGTGAGATTTTGAGCACGTTGTGAAGCCTGTAAATTTCCTCCGATGCGATGTTGGACTGCTCTGATGATGCCGATCCAATTGCTCGGAAGGAGTTGAACTCGATTTTTTCTTGTTAATAGATGCTGAATAGTTTCTACTTCCGGAGGATTTAGACAACAAAGATTTAAAATACGTCCAGGATTCTTTTTTAATTTTATCCTCTTTCATTGAAATCAACTTCCTTTTCATTACGTCCTCCAAAGTCAGCCTTTCATTTTCGTGTGACATGTCAGTCTTGAGAATGTTGGGTTCGTGGAGCACAACCGCAGGAATGGCGAATATCGGTTTGTCTTCGGCTTCAAGTCTTGCCAAATCTTCTGGCAGTATAGGGACTGCGTGGTGAAAAATTTTTGGATTAGGCGTTGTATGTTGTTAAACTATGTATGTTATTTGTCAAAAGTAAGTTTGAACCCAGAATAAAAATTGAATCTGTGTTCTTATCAATTTTATGCACAGCAGTATAAGTACGGAATGAACACCATCTACATAGGGGAATCTACGAGGACACAATCAAGTGTAGGGAATCGACACTGCTCTCATTCTAAAATGACGCACCCGGAATATTGAAGTCGAGTTGAATTTGATTAACGAATGAAACTAACGAAACCAATTATGATGTAGAATTAATATAAATGAAAGTGCTAACAAAACTTTCGGAGTTATAAAATTTGGCTGCTGTTCTGAGGGTAAGGAGGAAGGTGCACAGGTGGAAAAGAAATAACAGAAAATTCTAACTTTCATGAAGTCGGGTAAAAGATAAAATCTAAGTAGAGTCTAAACAACAAAACTGACGTCCGAGCCGATATGACGGATGCGATCTGGTAGAAAGTAGGATCCATTTACTCTGACAAGCCCAACTTGTTATTTCAATAAACGAAAACTTGCGAAAACAGTCGCTCATAGGTCATGCATTTCTGTGTGTGTACAGCTTGGTTTCGAACGGAACATGAATAAATAATGTCCTTTTCTTGTTATAAAAATACACATTTCATGTATTTTTGTGTGTACGCCCTAGTTTCGAACGAAACATAAAGAAATAATGTTCTTTTCTAATTATATACATATTTCGTACATTTCTATGTGTATTCACGCTAGTTTCGAAAGAAACATGAAGCAATAACATCGTGTATAAGTCTATCTCTTTCGTTCCACCAGCGGAACGCTACTCGATATAGGGTTTAATTTTTTCGTATATACATAGCTTTTCGTATACATTATGTATGGTTTAATTATTATCACTTTGAAACAGACTTAGCAGGAAAGTTTTCCTTTTAATGGCTCACCGACGACCGTGAGGAGGACGTTGTCCAGGACGAAGGCAACGTAGACGACGAGTACCACAGCGAGGGGTGACGTGGAGTTCATCTCGGTTCACTAGAGCAACGTTCATATCTCTTCTTTATTATCGCTCTACGGTATGCTTCCGCGTACGTACATCCTCTTTAGGAATAGAAGAAATATTCTAAGAGTTTTTAAAATTTTCCAGGTTTACGTTTGTCATGTATACTTTGTCTCATCAATGTGCGTGAAAAGAAAGGATTTTTAAACTTTCATGTGGGATTATTTTTGAGCTGCATTTAAGGAAGACCGAGATTCCGTAGCAGCATGATAATTTGAGGAAAATAAACTTTTGAAGGTAATTTGCTGCCACATTCTCGACATCCTATTCACTCTTACAGACGGTTTAGAACCGACCTTTCGACGGTTTCGAAAAGAGAAAATGACGATTTTACAACCTTTCACCGCGGTCTCTGCAGGGCAACTGTGCCGCTCGCAACGGAAGACTCTTTATTTCAACAGCGCCCCACCGCTTGGTAGGGACTCCACCTTTTCGATCGAAATTTTATACTTCGATCCAAACCCTAGCATCTAGACAGAAGGTAAAGGTCTTTTGAATTGGAACTCCACCTGTTTAGATTGATACTCAATCTTCTCAATCAAATTCCTGCTTTCAAACAAAAGTTTCTTCTCGGTAGCAAGCCCAGTTTTTGCATGAAACTGCATCTCATACAGTGGAACGTCACTTTCTATAACAGGTCAATACTCTGTTTTTTCGATCGAAATTCCAGTTTTTGATCAATTTCTTTCGGCCAAAGTTCCAGATCTTCGATGAACTTCATCTTCTCAACTGAAACTTTACTTGGAAACTGCATTGATATTTCGTTTTTTCTATACATTGACATTCCATGCACGTATATAGGCCGACACTCCATGCAAAATGAAATAAAGAACTGAAAAAGTACAACTATTTTGTAAATCTAAGTACAATGTAATGTTGTTTTATTTTTTAGCAGGCTTCGATTATTTGGGCTCATTCTTTTATTCATTTCGCTTGTTTAGCCGACAAACGCGTCAGGTCATTTTTAGACGACTAAGCGAAACTCAGACTAAGAATAAGTCATTGTTCAGGGCCAAGAACGTTGAGTGGTAACCCACCTTTAATTAATTGTTATTTAAGTTACCCCCGGTTAGTTCTTTACCCACGCTTAATTAGGTAACTTAATTGAGTTCTTGACATGCGCTCGTGGATCATCTCAGGTTAGGGCCCTATTGTTTAGTAACCAGTGTCCCCATACCTATCATAGTGACTGGGAATCTCGTAAGAAATAATCTAATTTTCTATACCAGTGATGCGGACTGCCGTTCTTGAGTTTCGCTGAGTAGGAGTAGGTGCCGAGAATCTGGACCATGGAATTATCTAGCATCTAATTGCCTCCTTGTGCCAACAAATGGTTACACGCAGAACACAGGCAAGTACAGGGTGCGTAAGGTATCTGAGGACACTCATATTTTTGTAATTTAAACTAATCCGATAATAATTAATGCACTTTTTATTTCAGATGATCCCATAGCAGATACTAATATAACTAATACAATGAAAAGACACGTTGCAATAGTGTCTATAGAAGCGAAACACAGCAATTTAGAAATTGCAAGATTTCTAAAAGTCGCCAGATCTTTCGTTTCCAAAGTTAAAAAGGAGCTGAATGAAAACAATGGAGATGAATTGGCCACGAGCAAGAGAAAACAGCATAGTCAACGCTCTGACTCGCTCAGAACACCTGATTTTATCAGAAGAGTGCACGGCATGATCGACGAAAATCCTGGGAAGTCAATGCGACATCTTGCCAAAGATCTTCAAGTGTCTGAAGGAATAATAAGGAATGTTGTTCAAGATCTCGGATACAAATCATACTTTCTAAAGGGAGGTCAGTTTATGTCGGCGAAAAATCAAGAGAATAGTTTAATGCATGATGTTTTACTAAACGTGCGTAGGGTGTCCTCAGATATCGTACGCACACTGTATATAAGCTTGGCGTGTTATTATGCATCGTGTACTGAATGTATATTTTTCATACTTGAATGACCATCATAGAGAGTGATAGTAGCCAGTTTATAGAGACACAATTGCATTCAATTGATGAAATTATTATGAATATGTATGGTCAATCCACGAGTCAAATGTTAGCTTAAAATAAATTTAAATGTTAGAGGTAACTGAAATCGACCGTGGGAGGAAAATTACGAAATTGATAGCTTAGACAATTATTTACAGATAAAAGATTACTGTCAAATAAACCGAATAATTACCTCCAAGGAAATAATTAATTTCAAACAATTCCAGAAGAATACATAATGCTTGAGGATGACAGTGGTGATCGCTAATGGAGCAAGTTGCAATATTTGAAACTTAACGACTAACTAACGCTCAAACTTAGTATCTCTTCTTTTATATCTACCTCAAAGCTTTGAATTTGGAAACTTGAAGCAGGGAGCTGTGGAAATGTCCAGCTCTTAAATATTTCTCTATCCATTTCGCAGTGAGACTGAATTTTTTTAAAACTGAGTTTCGAGTTAGGCCTAACCTTTGTTAGTTGTGTCCAGACGTCACAAATATCAAGTGCATCTCGATGATTTTATGTAAGATTGTGAACAAATGCTTGAAGTGCTTCATAAACTTTAATTCTTATTAAATCCCCAAGAAAAATTCTCTGTTTCCCTCTGTAAATCCGCCCCATGGAGCCGAAAGGCCTTCATCATTACCACGTCATTTTGAGCGCAACAACAACCAACACACACGACAGCAACGCCTTGCAGCGAATTTCACTGGGAAAATGCTGGCCGGTTTTATCGACAGCCTCCAGCTGGGCCGCTGCCGACCACGCGGCAGCTTTTCCATTTTCTAGCCAAGGAGACGTCCAATGTTTCGTGTACAATAAATACTTCAGAGTCAGACTCGACACGATCATTGCAGTTTGACCGAGTGCTTCCACTTTATTATATTGCTCTTCTACAGCAGCACTGAAGTCCAGTCTCGCGAGGCTGTTCTTCACGTTTTTTTGAGATTTCCAGAGTACCAAGTGTCCTGCGGCAAATGCTTAGGGGTTTTGGGAAATGCATCGCTAACCATGGATATTTTGAGAAAAATGCGTATATGAAAAATGCTAGCGGTAAATAACGTTGCACGTGAATTTCACAAAAAATATCAAGCAATGAGGACTTATTATGTAAGGGCACTATGTAAAATTGATTAATTAGGGAAATATTTATAGGGTGATATTTGAGTGTTATGGTCGCAATGACTAGATATTGAAGTAAAATACAGCCATCGTTACTATCAAGGTCGAATTGAAAGAACATCGCTGTACAAGCCTGCTGCAAATAAAAACTGAAACATTCTGGTTTGTATCTCGATATTGACGGCGCGTGATAACCTTACGAAGTCATTGTACCCGTCAGCATCGTGTCCGTCTTGTGGTGCGTCGTGCTTAGGTCTCCACAGTGACTCAATGACCAACGTTTTCTTTTTAGTATTGCCTTCCCTAGTTCACTGTGCCTCTACTGGGCACTCCTTCCACTAATGAGCAATTGAAATTCTTATACAAGACGTGTCTTACAAGTAGTCGTTTATGTATGTGCTAAACACTATCATCGTGGTGATGCGTGTGTTGAACGGATTCCCGTGTTGTAGATAAGGCCACGACCATAAAAGTGTCTTATCTAATGAAAACTGTTTGTCTGCCCTCCAAGGTGAATTATTCGTCGTGTGTCAGTCCGTTCTCGCTATCTGCCCGCGATAACTCGAGGCTGGCGATATCTTATCAGTCTCTCTGCACGTCAGCCAGAGTCGGTCTTCGTCTCTTTGCAATAGCGGACTGTAGTCAAGGAGCCTCGGTTGCTCTGCATTTTGAAAATATTCTTGTTTTCTCTACCGGATGAAATTCGTCTAACCGCTAAGGTGAGTTTGAAATGTGGCAAATATTGAACGTTTTAACATGAGCGTTGATTTTCACCGGAATGTGAAGTCTCCTTCACACGTACACAAATCTCATTTTACTGATATGTTTTGTAGCATTTCATGCACGAATAAATGTGTTTTTTATCAACACAGTTATGATGAATCGATTTGATGATTTTTTTAATAGTCTATCTTTTAATATAGGCGGTATTTAGATTCACAGTAAATATACTCCGTTACGGAGAGCGAATAGCTCGTAGGTAAATGAATTTTATTATGTAATCCCTCCAGGGGACATGGGATAGGCCATATGTAAAAGGGTTAGGTTATTTAAATTTGTCTAATACTATGGGGACTGGCGTCCACAGGGGGGGGGACACTGTTAGGTTACCTCAGCTTTAACTAGGCCTTCGGGGCTGCTATCTTTCGTTTCCACTTAGTTTATTTCGATTTTCATGCCTTCTTCCCTGAGGATTCTTTATCTTTTCTTTCTTATCCTTCTTTTAACTTGCTATTTCAATGCTTAGTGGATCTTATGTGGGAACACACCTTGGGCATAGATTTCCAGTTCTCCAAAGTCTATACCAAACGGTTCCTTTTCTTTTGGTACGGAATAGTCTTCAGGCTCCACTGTGTTCCATTAGTCAAAGAAATGTACTGAAGCACTGCTATCCTTACCACCACCACTACTGCTACTTCTACTCTGTTATGTAACAATCTATTGTGTAACAGATCATATGATCATGGAATTTACGATATATTGGGCTAATGGGCTCTATGGGCTAGTGGTAGCGTGATGGCCTCGTAACCGAGAGGACACGGGTTCGAACCTCGGCTCAGGGAGGCATTTTCACGTTACCAGGCAGTACTTCCCTTGTTAAAAGGAAGTTTAAACCACACATTCCTCACATTTCTCACCACGCCAGTAGTTGTAAGGCATTGAAAACCCAACGGTAAAACGTGTTGGAATTAATAAAGGTACTTTTTTCAAAGGTTCTTTATAGATTTTCAACGGTAACTGTTTAGGTTAAATCGTAAACTTTTTAGAAGCTACTTTGAAGAACATTAGAAGAAATTCGTAGTTTTAATCCCCATCATTTTGAGTGATAGTTTTTGCATCGTTTCCATTAAACTTCCAAAGGAGCAGACCGCAACGCAGGAGACATAAGCACTACTCGTATTCAAAGCGAACAATTTTATTTTGTAAAGGGAATTGTAATTACGCTAGTTCTTACTTTTATCGTTAATATTTACGCTCTTATACTATCGGTTTCATTTATTATTATAATTGAGAAGTATACCCTTCCCGAATGGAAGTGGGATAAATCAGGTTATCTCTTGTAACGAATGAGAACATATACATTTTCCGCTACTTTCTCCTCTGAGATAGATAACAATAGATTAACTGCGTAGGATATGTTTCTGGATACGGTTTGATTTTGATAAATTTTATTTGACCCAACGGGTCACGGCTGGTCTAGTAGATAATAGAGATAGGCTAGATAATAGTGTTCGTCTATCGTATGCAACGGGGACTTTCCCTTCGGGCAAAGGGGCGCTGTTAGGCTATCTCAGCTATAGATAAGCCTTCGGGAGTTCCATCTTTCGTGTCCATTTTGCTGTTTTTAATTTTCACACATTCTTCGCTATCTCTTCATTTTTTCTTTTCCTCATTCTTATCTTGTTTCTATGCGCAGGGGACACTTTGGGGATGCGCAGGGGGATGCGCAGGCGCACACTTTGTACATAATTTCTCGTTCTTTATTGCCCTTAGTGAAAGGTCCCTTGTAGTGGATCTTCTTGAATCAGAGTTCAATTGGATAAAGGAGCTTTAAGCTAATAATTTTATCTAATATGTCCCTTCATTAAACGTGTCGGGAAAAATTCATACGTGACTTGTGAGGAATGTATCCCCAAAAAGTAAGTCTGATTAAAATTTTTCAATATTTTTCACTCTTTTGTTCCGATAATAATAATGTTTCGATAATAATGTGCCCATTGTGCGATAATGTTTCTCTTCTGTTTCATCAAAGATAAATACAGGGTGTCCATAAAGTCTTTCCCTGAGTAGTCACTGGCTGGCTACGCATGTGTTCCAGCTAGATTACCCTCAATGTCGAATAAGTGATCAATAGGACTTAGAAAATTCCTAATATAGTCATTCGAAGGATGAGGGAGGGTAAAACTTTGTCGACAAAATTAAATGCATTCTCTATTCCGAATACAGCGTGGAACTTGTGAGATTGGATTCCAATTTTACTATCAATTTTTTAGCCAGCTCTTCAACTGCTGAAGCGTGGCGTAAGCCGCTCAGTCGCATGGGGTGTTCCATAAAGGGCGCCGAATTGGAGTAGAATATGTTCAGGAAGAGAAGGCCTCGATGTGTCAGGGAAAACTGTGTTCCATGGTCAGGACGTGTGTGTTCCTATGTCAGGACGTGTGTGTTCCATGGTCAGGACGTGTGTGTTCCAATGTCAGGACGTGTGTGTTCCTATGTCAGGACGTGTGTGTTCCAATGTCAGGACGTGTGTGTTCCAATGTCAGGACGTGTGTGTTCCAATGTCAGGACGTGTGTGTTCCAATGTCAGGACGTGTGTGTTCCAATGTCAGGACGTGTGTGTTCCANTCATGACTGTGGGTATTTCATGACCGTGGGTGTTTCATGACTGTGGGTGTTTCATGACTGTGTGTGTTTCATGACTGTATGTGTTCCGTGACAGTGTTCCATGCTCAGCAGCCCTTCCTTCCCTGCCAGGATGCCCGAGAAGTACGAGAAGTATGTGTGCACGCTCAGCCCTGAGCTCCAGAAGCAGGCGAAAGAGGAGCTCAATGAGGACCCCGACAGGAGGCAGGCTGACATTGAGGCCATCAGGAAATGGCTCAAGAAGCAGCCTCACATCAACGCCAGAATGGGTGAGATGTGCGGGGTACACTTAATTAACAGCAGTCGAGCGCCTCTAATTCATAAATAACAAATGGTAATTTTACGGCCGTCAGACGTTTGGTTCGACTGAAGACTTTATGGATTGGTGATATAGTACACCAGTTGATAAATTAATACTATCTGTGGTCTACAAATTCTCCTGAATTAGAGCTTTCGGGGTGTAAGTACTTGCGAATTTCGGCGCATCTGCTGTAGTGATTTGGGAAAAATATCCAATAGTCTACGGTATTTAGGAGTCACATTTCGATATCACTTTTGATCAAAATTACTGGCAGCAGCGACCTAATGAATTTGGATTTGTATATTGATGTATGAAATGGCTTAACACGAACGTCTATAAAATTATAATCGTAAATTGTTGAAATAACACATTTAAGAATTTGTGAACACGAATTAATTGTCATAGAATTGTTTTCAAATATTTGGCCTATTTTTACCCAGAATTTATCTTTTTTAAGATCGCATGTATGGTTGTAGGGAGGAAGCTCGATTTATCCTTGACGATTAATAATTGTAAGAAGTTGAATTTACTTCTTCTGGTGCCGTAAAGACTGCACGACATGACCTGCGAAAAATTTACCCGTTGAATGCGTGCTGCTTGAGTACACTGGCGCGTCTTGCAAACTTTACGCACTTCGCGCTCTTCAGGGGCTAGTAGGATTCCTATGCCACTCTCGGAGGCTCGTGAATAGTCGGTCTTCGGCTGACGCTTGCAAAACTCAGCGGAATTTCTAAGTATGCCTTACTAGAGGCCCATGTCAAAACCAACAACGTTTGTCATGGTAAATTGCGGATTTAGTCAGTTTTGTTCCGTTCATATACTACTGTTTTATTTCTTTTTTAGTTAAAGTAGATGTAGCCTGTAATCCAATTTCTTCATTTGCGTTTGATACGCGATTTCTCAGAATTATTTCTCGACTTTTTCTTCACGCTGAGTTTCTCATCAGTACAACTGAATCACGTTTGCAGTAGTTTGTTCAGTTGAAAAAAGGCCGTGTTATCTAATCAGGAGTGCAAATTATGCTCTCAGGGCATTCATATGAACATATTTCATTTTGAAAACTGTCTTACTGGTGATGCACGAATGCTCATTTCCAGATGACTGGAACATTCTTCGCTTTCTGAGAGGATGTAAGTTTTCTTTGGAGAGAACCAAGGAAAAAATCGACATGTTCTACACTTGTAAGACTGCCGTCCCAGAGTGGTTCGCGAACCGGGACCCGGACGAACCGAAAATGAGGGAGCTCTTGGAGATGGGGTGAGTTGTCATACAATGTGTGCAGTACTCAGAGTTTACATTTCTGTCTCGTTCTGCTCTTCGTGAGGCAAATTTTTGGAAACACCAACTTTTTTTTAGTTTATTACGGGGTGATGTTTCTAAGAATATACCTCGCAAGATGAATCTTGGGAGTCCCGTAACACATTGACTCCGAAGTGGGACATTTATGGTACACGCGATCATCTAACCTAACCTAATGTAACCAGAGCACTATCATGTATGAATACAAATTTTCGAGTTTTCTTCAAATTTGTGTTCATCAATCGAATAAGCTAGTTCTGATTAGAAAGAAAATTAATAGAGAAACCAAATTTGTGAAACTAAAATCCTTCATTTTTAAATTCACCGTAGAGATATTTGTCGGCATGTAATTTTATTTGTGTGGAGAATCGGAGTCAACGTGTTAATCTCTTAAATTAACCTACATGTGGATGAATAATATCAAGCAGAAATGTGCTTCATGTGTCGGTAGATTGTGTTCTGCTTCTCATTTTCTGAGTGTTCGTGAATTTGCTTGCGTTGATGTTCATGTTTGCTCAAATTTTATTATATTTTATTTTTCACTTGAGATGTGAACGTATGAACCGCAACCGTCGTGTGGAAACGCGGTTCTGATTTGGACGAGAGCGTGCATTTTTGATCGAGGGATGAGCTCCTCTTTAAGTCTACAGAGTACAGCGTTTCAACAGCGGAATACTGTAACGAATGCAGTTGGTCTTAAATTCACGTTTTGTTCAAATCTAGGATGAATACACACACTGTCACATAAAATGTGGAGGATAGTTTACGGAACATCCCGTTCATTTCAAAATTAGCTGGTCCTTTAAGGTTAAATATTTCTTGGAGAAACGTATAGCGTATTCTTCAACTTGCTCGACCCTAATACGCGTTGTGTGGCAAGGATTCCAGAATAACAAACCTTTTCTTTCTCTATGCGAAGCCTCGCTTACCTCAGATAAGAGCTACAAAAAGTCACTTTCTCATTTGGAGCTCCTCCTTGGAACCTCTCCTGTGAATGTTGTTCCGTATATGTGTTCACATTTACCCTGTGCATATTGTTTGATTTTTGCATATGTGGAGTATGGACTTGTCAAATTTCTCAAGGCTGAATTTGGAAGACTATTATACTTAGCGCCTCCACAAGCTACTCGTGCAATTATGAATGATTGTTCCAGACTATGGCACTAGTGCTGACAATTTGCAGGCGACTACCTCGAATTTTTCATGAGATTCGATTTTCTCAAAGCTCTTATTTTCATTTAGGACAGCTTTATGTGTTTTTGAGGCCATGTACCGTACCAAAAAGCTATTTTTAAAAATAAAGCTGCAGGTTTTTTGTTCATTTTCGGGTTTAACTCTCAGCACGTGGGCCTGTGACTGTCAGAAACTTGCTACACGACCACCTAACTATGGAGCTTGGGAAACCCGAGGTTCTTTCTGTTTTGACCGGGATGCGTATTGTGACTTTATAATTTGACTTTGAGTGTGGGTCTGCCTATGTTTTTTTTCGATTCGGTGGCGAATTTTATTGGACAATCTCTAATATCGTTTACACTGGGATGCTTCCTGGAAGTTTTCTATCCATTTTATTATCTAAAAATGATCGTTTTATCATTGGAGTATCCAAATTACCTCTCCGGAAAAAAATAGACACTAGACATGTTTCCACAAAAATTTTTTGGCATAAAAGCCAAAAACTGTGAATATTATCATAGTCAGTTTCGTGCACACGTTCTACAATATATGATTCTTTTGGATACACTGAGAGCAAATATGGAGGGCAGCAAACACGCGTGAACGTACTGTGGTCGAAGGTTTTTGTTTTGTTTCTATTTTATTCAGGCAGTTAAATAGGTGCGTTGAGGACCATTATCTTTTTAACGTACTTTGTAGACTCAACAGCGCGTACCACGTTTGAATAAAATTTCTGAACTCGCCATTGATAGTTGACAATTCATAAAAGTATGCGTTCCGAAGTAGCGATGTTGTGTGTCCACTAAAGCGTCATGTGAGGTCTGAATCAGGCGCGTTAGTCACTAGGTCTGCAGGTTCTTTCATTCACATTCAGGCCTTCCCATGGGAGACCAACGCATTCGGTGAACTCTTACTTTCTGCTCGCAGGGTTGTTTTCAGACGAACAATTACAAATCATTCATTTCCTCAAGCGTCATATTGGTTGAAAATTGCTGACATTTATTTCGCATTATAGTTAAAATGTTTTTTTCAGTACAATGTGGTCTTTATTTGTGCGAGCCTTATTAACAGACTGCTCCGTAGTCTACATGTTAAATAATTATCAGCTTGATATTGGCTTCAATTTTTGCTCACAAGAGATATGATAATTAATTAAATCCTAGTCCCAATTTGTATTTACAGATGGCTCAGTAAACTGTCTTGTTGCTATGCATAGTTTGGACTTGACTTTAATTTGTTCTTCCACTTACCCACTGTGTTGCCCATTATGCAATCATACATATTTTTCCCTATATATTCGTGCTTTGGTCACCGTCTCTTGAAATATGAACTGATAATTCTATTCGATGCATTCTATTGGGACTTCAATTTCCTTTTTGAAACTGATAGCTTAGTTAGCTCCAAATCTAATGAAATCGAATTACTAGCAATATTAGTATTACAATGTTACTTAAGATTGCCTATGATTGGAAGTATTGAAATATGCCAAAAAGTATTGACCAAAGTATTGAAATGTCAAATTGTTAATACATTGCTCTTACGAATACTGACTTTTCAAAACTAAAACTCATTAATTTCAAACTAAAGTTAGTAAGATATCTGTTTGAACAATAATCAAAATAAAACAGGTGAAATGAAATCTAACGACACAATATGATTATGAAAGATCATGGTTAAAAGTACTACAAATCACATCCACAAAGAAATTTAGCTTTAAAGGAAGTCCATCGTGAGCCGATGATGACATGGAGCCCTCAAAGCTATCCTCTCGTATGATTTCTTGGTAAACAAAGGAGT
>VOMN01094252.1:0-15590 GCA_014899125.1 Orchestia grillus
CCCATCTTCCCCCACACCGTGCCACCCCTGCACCACCCCCACACCGTGGAAACGCAGTGCATGTAGGGGCTGGAGGACCTGTGCCATCTGAGGGGACCTTCCACAACTTCCAGCATCTGCCACTACACCAGCGCGTAGAGCGTAGCCTCCATGGCACAACTTGAAACTTCATAGAGTCAACTTCAGAAATTACTCTATTGTACGATGAAATAAAGCAATGTGGTAATAATACCACATTACTCTTTTCCTAAGTTTCCTGCAAAGTGACCCATGGGTGATTCAATTTACCGCTAGAAATATAACATCGTTGCAAGGACGTTGAAAGTGATGCTAATACGAGCAGAATTTGAATTATTTTGTACTTGGAAGAGCGTAAGTATTTCTCACAGCATCGAAATCAGGCAAAAAGCGTCAGCTCTCGACGGTGAGCTCGCGTTGCATTCCAGAGAGCAAGTCCGGCAGCCACTCACTAGGCTACGTGCATTCCTTCTCACTCTCTCCCAGATCACTCAGCATCTCGACCGTCTCCCAGCTCAGCCACTTGTTTTCTCTTGGACATGACCTCCCTCAACTACCTCAGCGCTCTCATGTTGAATTGTCTCATCGCTTCACTATTCAACATTGCTCGAGGATCCCGTTCCTGCGGACGCTCGGCGTGATGTTCCCTTACGAGCCCCTCGTTCTAGCGACCCCCCCAGCCCTCCCAGTCCACGTTTCACCGACCAACATTCGCTCAGCCCCTTCTCTTCTTCCTCCCTCAGCATGACCGGGCGAGACAGTCTTTCCACCGTCCAGACTGGTCTCCAGAACAACCTTTCCAACGGTCGCAGCGCATGAAACGTCCCCTGCCTAACGTAACTAACTTGCGCCTCAATATTGATGTGACAACACTCAATACTAACCAATATTGTTCAATAAGGTGATGAACCGCTTATAAAAATTTAGCTATTAGCCTGAACCAACTGCCTACACAACATACGTTCAAAATAATATACAATTATTAATTCAATAACATTCGTCTTATCAAAGAAGTTTCAGGGACGCGTGTGGCAAAATGGCAAACCGTTTATACGAACGCAACATTTCTGATGGTCAGAATTGCAATACCTAGCATTAAAGAGTATGAAAAGTACTCAGGAACAACATACCTAATTGCACCCATTACTCGTCAACTGGCTCATCGGGAACTGACCGGCATTTTAAACTCTACAAAATACAATGAACACGACAAAACAAAGGAAAATCGAAGCAGCTGTTGCTCAATGACCAATGTACAGAGTAAAAACTATTGAGAGCACAGCGAGCTCGACGCGCTCGTTCCTACGTCTGGTCCACACGCAACAGAAGATTCACCTCCACAACGCGTCGACACAATTCACCCACCGCAAGCTTTTTTTCACGAACGCAGCTTTTTTGTCTTTCTTTACTTCCTCGTCTTGCGCCATAACTCACATGAATCAACTCGTGATGAAAAACTCTTAGTATCGCCATTACTTCGCTACTTGGGTTACTTCATCTTCATAGGAACTGTAATCATAACGATGGTCAAATTCGTGTCACTTTTATTTCTACATGCATTAGCATTTATGGTCACACTACGGTTTCATTTAATAAGGCTGCGGCTATTTTTTTTGTGCTAAGCTTAAAGCAGCCTTTATGTAAAAACAATTCGGTCGTTATAGGATTAAAATAAGCAACTTGGGCGTATGGTGACCTTGTACGTCGCTATGCATTCTCGTGAACAACAATAACTGAAACGTTACAAAATTATAAATTCCACGAAAAAGACAGAAAAATTGTTTCACCAGAAATGAGACACATCCCCGTTTCCAAATGAGCTCAGCAAATTATCAATAACGACACACGAAATATAAAAACACCCATGAACCGTACCGTTCTCAAACATCCAGACACAAAAAAAAATCAGAAGGTCACGGAAAAAACGTGAGTGTGTATGAGAAGTACGGAAAGTTAAAGAGAACATTAAGGTGACTGAGCCAGCGGAACTGCAGAAGTGAAGGCTAGCGGTCTCGCGGGACACGGAGGGCGTGAGCGGCACTGCAGACGGTCTCCATTGCAGAAAAACACAAAGAAATGAGGAGAAATTGAAATGAAAGCACGAACTCGCACCAACTGGAAAAATTGCGCTGAAATATGGAGCCACCACAGCGAAGCAAAAAGTACTACGAAACGTGGAGATGCGACGCTAAATAGAGCACATTCAGCTTACTTCGTGATGCTAACCTATTTTTTAATATTTAAGCTTGTCATAAATTTTCCAAGTATTGGCACTGAAAACATACAGATAAATGATTGTACGACAACATATTTGCAGAAGTGTAGAGCGCACGAGCAGAAGCAATACTCTGACATAGGTAATACATACTATCAGGGAATTACTCAGTGACACGGGGTAAGCTTAATTTACTTTACATGTAAATGGGAGCTGCTCCGAATGAGAATTGCTACCAGATCATGCGAACTGCCCATAATTATAAGGACCACTGCCATTCGTGAAATACATTAGAAATAATCCAGTTTAATCCCCACTCTTTTGTTTTTTTCAAAAATAAGGTATACCCCTAGATGTGCACAAGAGCGTGAATATAAGGCGGAAACGCAATATTTCTCCCCTTCAAAGACATAGGTTGGGCCTTCTAAGGTTTACTTCTGCCAAGGTTTTCAAGAAAACGCAGGCACAGTGTGATGAACTTGAGTACTTCATGACAGAGGGAGAAATTTGAAGAAAAGAGGCGGGCGACGGAGAAGGGAACCGGGGAATACTTGAGACCATCAATTGGATCAAGTTGAAAAGAGAAACTGCTCCTGCACGAAGTGTGGCACGTCGCTAGCAAAGAGGCCAACAAACTCAATAGCAGGCAACTCGAGAAGAATTAGCCCACAATGGGGGTGAGACACAAAAGAGCAGGCAGCGCGAAATGAAAATGAAACAGTTTGAGACGCTAAAAAGATACAATGAAAGATCCTGGGTCAAGAAATAGAGAAGAGAGATCAAAATTGGCAGTAGAAATATTGTCACTTCAACCTTCCAATCGGATGCCACACTGCATTAGCAATACATGCACAAGCACAACCTCCACGAGAATAAAACTGCCACTAGGATATTATTTTTGCCACTACCAGTACCTTACGCAATCTTACCAAGTCAAGGCATACTGCATTCACGACCAGCTGTATCAGATATTCCACAATCCTTCACACCAACGCACGATCAACACAAACTCCTTGAACTTATATGACTAGAGTACAGGTTTTCATCACTTCTGTATCGAACTTTCTAAAAAAATAAACGCGAATAATTCGTCTGTAGAGGTACAGGAATGATGAAACCATCTACAGCAATCTGTGAGCGTTTAAAGCCATCATAAAACACTGTACAGTTCCAAAAAATGAAGCCCACTTCAAACTAATGAATGAAAATTTATTTCGATAATTGAACGACCATAAAGAATTCTTCATCGCAGCGATACGATCGCCCCCTCTCCAGCACCGAAACAAGATTTTAAAATTAGAGATAAACATTCTAGGGATATCTTTGCACAGTGGAGGCGTTAACACCAGTTTATAGTCGAAACAAATGAGAAATAAGACCCCGGAAAAAAATCTTAGACTAACAGGCTTCGCTCAGGTACATTTTGAAGCTGTAAATGAGAGGTCGAGTTAGATCGGAAACTAGAGCAATAGATTTACCAGTAAAATTTGCAGGTTCCTTCACCACGAGACAGTGAAAATCGCAATGGCTTTCATTGATGTGATGGTGTGATGAAAATCGCTACACGAGTTAAAATCAGAAGGAGAAAAGTACAGTTTTAGTAAAGTGAGTTTTTTTAACATCACTTACTGTATGTTCCTTTCTGACAACAATAAAATCGAACATAATTTATGCCTAGAAAAATTGATGAAATTTCCAAGATAACCTTATCTTTGACACCAAAACACTCATCAACATAAAAGCCGGTACATAGATAACCAAAAAAAACTATAGACGTAACACAGTTACATTTGTAATATACGATGAACTGATCGTCAATGAAGTAAATCCTCTGATTCAGTACAACAAAAAATCAACTTCAGGAAGACTGCATGTACGCACGCCTTTGAGCCCAAAGCTCGCAAGTGTTCACGATGGGCCCCTAAGACCTGCAGTACACCTCACACTGGGAGTAAGTCAATATGCAGCGCGTGCATTCAGCTGCACGGCATGAACACTCATTGATCATGTCTCATTTGAGTACTGAAGGCCGCACACCCGTGAAATGTTGCTCACGAAAGTAGGCCTTTGAAGCCTTGTGTCACCTGTCCAGTTGTGCACAAGAATGAGCTACTTTTACAGCAATAAGAATCATAGAACAGTTGCTCAGTGGGGGGAAAAGGAGACATATGCTGGATTTTTACAAGAACACGAACTAAAGTGGAAAATATGATATCTACTGAAACTTGCAAGCTCGAGCCTCCCAGGCGTGTATACAAGTCGACTCTTACCCGTACGTCCACACTGAATACAATACGAAGAGCGCAGCCAAGCTCTACGTACATAGCGCAAGGCCTAACTAATCGCTTGTAGCGACGGCAGGTCAGTCGCATCGCCTATCTCTTATAAAATGAACCTCAGGGAACGAATGTTTACTAACAGACAAGTGTTTTAAGATTACAACGGCGGAAAGAGAGAAAAATTGTGCTGAAAAAATCTGCTAACTTCATTTGAATTCACCATTCTTTCCGCCGCAGGTAGAACCCTCGTAATCTGAGGGCAAGGTCGTGACTCCAGCCAGGCCGCGGGCTGGAATCCAGGTAACCTACTCAGTTTATCTGGAATAATATGCAACGTTCAAGTTCGGCCTTTCGCACTTGCATTGCTACGATGCAGAGGCGTTCTTACCGCAGAAATATTTCCAGTGTTTACGCGTGTACGAAGATCTACCATTTCGATACAGGTACCGATCAAATTTGAAACGCAGGTACGGTACCGCTAGAGAGAATGGGTTTGGAGTGTTGGGAGAATATGATCTTACAAATGACTACCTTCTAGCACAAAGGAATGATGCACGTGTGCACACAATACACATATTAATTTTCAGCGAATATTCTGTAATTATTATATATTTATGCAATTCAATCCGTACTAAAAGCTAACAAGCGCGAAATAATATTTTTCGACTTCACATTTCATTCATTGGGCATAACGAAAAAAGGAAAAACATGGTAAACATGCGACCACCTTAAGTCTGCATAAACCAAAGCACACAGCGGGTCCGCATCAAGCACAGGCCTATACAAGAGCGCTTTGAGCAGCTCAAAAAGATCAGCGTGTAGTGATATTAAACGCGTACACAGTATTGGATAACATAAAAACTGCTGTTACCATTATTATTATTATTAATATTATTATTATTATAAGTATTACTACTACTACCGTTTTTATGGTTTAAGAACGATTTAAAGGTTTACTAAAACAATCATAGCACAAACCGGTTCAAGATTTAGTTTAAAGAGGTATCAAAATGGCGCATCGTATCAGAGTCTCGCTGGATAGAGCTCAGAAATGGCAACGTTAGCATCTCGAAAAAGAAACGAAGAGGGAAAATAAAAAGACGAGGAAACGAAGAAAGAAACTTAAGCGACGACACGATCAGGACGTCGGTGTAACGGTAGGAAGACCGCCACAACGAGCGCGAAATACTTCAAGTAATTAGCACT
Organism: Orchestia grillus; assembly: GCA_014899125.1. NCBI lineage: Eukaryota > Metazoa > Arthropoda > Malacostraca > Amphipoda > Talitridae > Orchestia > Orchestia grillus. The sequence goes on from VOMN01094252.1 coordinate 5,719, forward strand.
GCTGATTCAGCTTCAAGCAGCCTAAGAAACAGCCCAAAACAGTAATTATTCAAAGCCTTCTGACGAGCATTGCGAATGTTAGCATTCGCTCTCAAGTAGTGCTCCAAAACCTACATCCCCCACGATTGCCAAATTCCAAAAATGCGCTGAAGGACATTCTCCTTGAGTGGACTCCAATCAAAAGAAAATTACCGCAAGCTGTGCGTAGGAACTTGAGCACGGTGTACATGCATGAAGGACACGCAGACAGGGCGGCACCACACGCCCTACAGAAGCCGCGAGTTGTGCTCTGATGACGGTGGATGACAGCCGACACTCACGTCGGTGTGTCGCTTCTCTAACAGTGTTAGGAAGACATCAACCGCACCTAAATCGCTGGTTAATAAGGATGCTCAACAACTTGAATGTCGGCATTTGAACAACAGTAAAGAAAGATGCGTATGCTCAACTCATTACCGTTTATCTAGATTCCGACATCCATAATCATAAGGATGCAGCTAGTCTTTCGAGCAAAGCTAAACGCAGCCTCACCGCCAAAATCATCCGATCAGTCGAGGGTTAACCCATTCTAAGCAGGAGAGTACTCACTGATTTGGAAAATTTTAAAATCGTCTACTTAGACTCCAACGCTGTTCCCGACACAGGGTTGATGTAGACGTACGAGACGTACAAGAAAAAAAATACAGCGACTGAATACGGACGCGCAGCTGAATCGACCCGGTTTTTGAAGCGTCTAAATATTTCTTCGTGGTTCGGAATAGGTTAATTAATCTTGATTCATGGATAGGTAAATGTAGCTAAAATAAATCTCAATGAAATAGATATAGCAGTTGCTAACGCAGAGTAGTGCAGCAATCCAGTTCTAGAACCGAATAAAAGGGCATGAATATCTACAATCACTGACTACACGATTAGCGTATCGAGTAGCACACGAAATTTTCAAATACTTTGATTTTATACATTGCCTTCAGTGCGCAACCTCTCACATCATCATCGGTCTAACACATAAATTCGTCCATCAGAAGAAAAATACTTCAGGCAAATGAGGTAAGCAGAAATTGCCCACTGGTATTACTACTGACGAGACAACCAATTCATCCGTACGTTATGCAAATTCCCTAACACATGTCGAGATCCTGCGTTATCTACCAGTAGAAAATTGAACACCACACAACCAAGAAAAAGCATGGCACTCCAAACTCAGCGAAACAACAGACAGTGTGCCGCAAGAAGTGTCACATCAGTTTACTCGTTCGTTAAATGTTGATTAAATACCGTATAATTTGTCTTCAATATTTACAACGAACAACATTAGCGTATTTGCTTATTGCGCAACTGCACGATACTTAATACACTCTACCATCAATCAGCGCAGTAGGACTTTTGTGCGACTTCCTGCAGCCTATGAGACACGTTTCGCGCTCGACACGAGGACGCTGAAAACAATGAAGCTCGAGCAGCTATTCATCAGCAGGAAACGAAAATAATAATAATGAAACACAGGCTCACAATACAATTGCAAGCTCCGGCTGTCATGGTGTTCATCTGAGAGCAAAAGCAGGCGCAAAGATAAGCGTGAAGGCTGGCGATAACAGCTGATCACCCAATTATGACTGAAGTCAGTCCACGCCCGTATCACCTGATCAGTTCGTATACCGACCGCAGGACCCACCTCTCTCAGGTAAACGCATCGTTCAAAAGACTTCACACATGACGAGTAACTCTTATTGATTGTAAAGTATAAAACACGTACGCTCATTCCTCACTAGCCTCACAATACGAAAATACTTTCGTTTGTTTTGTGATTAGGATTCAGTCGTGCGAGAAGGCGCAAAGGCAAGAGAATACGTCACAGGAAGAGAATACGTGTAAAAAAACGTGATCAAAATCGACGTTTTGTAGCACCACACGTGCATGCAATAACCGACAGCGTCTCATGTTGCTCTAACAAGCACACACTGCACTGAAGACGGCGCGTGTGCGCGTTACGCAGAGGCATATGAGACGTGCTCCACGCACCAGTTCCTTCACTTAATATTGTCCCCCACCGAGGCAATGCCTTCAATTTAGACGTGTAAGACATACTCGTACGGACTGAGGGGCAGGCAAACTGCAGCGTGTCCCTCCCAAACGATGGACTCACTCTTCCACTGTCAATTACTCGCATATTTTATTTTTATCTAGATGTTTATTTACATGGATAGGAGGCCAATGGGTTATGCGAAATGAAACCACAGCATAAAAACAACAAAATGACGGGTTAGTCACAGATGAAACCCAAAAACCAATATACACGAGTAATGGCAGTAGAAGCGTGATCGCAATTTTATGGGACGCCCTGTACGTTTAGCGTACAATAGCACGCTAAATAGCAGGCGCTACAGACCCGTCATCCCATTTCATTGCCTGCTGTAGTTCGTACAAACGAGCGCATCCAAGCAATTTTGTATGAGCCTCCATTGCGTTGAATATCGTACGGTAAAAATTACAATTATACATCATTTATTGCGACTCAAGTTTCCAATTGAAGGTTTACATGATAGTACTAAAATCTAAAACACATTCAATAACCGAGGCGACTATAGCGAAGTCCCATTTGCTATGAATGAAAGGTCATCCTATTAAGTTCAAAATTCTCAAAAAATAAAAGGCAATATTATAGGCAACAAATATGATCCAAATTTAGACCTAAACATCTGCCAAGGTTTAAATGGCCGTTAATGAAACGCAAGCATTCGCACGCACTCAGCGACAGGAGATGCACGTGGAGCCCTTCAAACCAAGTCGTACCTCACAAATTCAGGATTTTATCACTCGGAAACACCAGTACTTCGGCGTAATTTTTCTGCTACAAATGTAACAGCAGTCCACCAGATGACGGATACTGAAATTAGCGATATAGAGGAAATGGAAGAAGAGCAATTACTGACATCACGGGTAAACAAAGCGAAATGGTGCAGCGAGCATCAGGTACCAAATTCACCGGATTTAAGAGGTTCAATCTCATTTAACTCGTCCATGCAGACAGACTCGAATCAACTCAGAACAGCCCTCACGGTCAAAATTTCGCCCGCGATGTGGGCCAAGTTTCCCCGACACGCATGTAATTGGCGATAGTGATAGAAGGCCACGAGTGTCAGCGAGATAAAACGATTCCTCAAGCTATGGCTACGTGTCTGCGGGCTGAACTGCGCAATTACCAGGAAATGACGCGCCACAATGTTCATACGCTTGTTTAGTTTGCACCGAAAGACGTCGTTCAAGCTCACAACAATGCTGGAGGTCAACATGGAGGTATGCGACTCGTGCCTAAGCGGATAATGAACACGACAACTTTCACTTCTATGTGTGGCGTTCCAGTTTCGATGTTACAAAACTAATTGAGCTCATATTTCGCTATTTCTTTAATAAACGAGTAGATGTAAAAATCATGCTCGCAACGATAGGGTCGATGACAAAATCACTGCATTTCATTACCAAACGACGGAAAGTCACATCGTATTTTTTAATTCATAAAATTATATTCAATTTGTGGATGAAATTAGAATGCCAAACACGTACATATTCTATAAGATATGATCGTTACCATCAACAAATTTCGTTATTTGCAAGAAATACATTGAGCGTCAAAGGACAATTTTCAAACTAGAAGAAGTAAATGGAAAACAACTCACGGCTTCTACAGACTTCAAGCAGCAGTTCCTACATAAAACGTGAACACAAACATTCCTCTTATTTCACAGCCAGAGTCACGAATTACATTGACAACAGATACACACATAACGACAAATGTCACACAGGTGAACAAAATACATTATCTTCTATACTACCTCAAAACACAACTTCATTTCCCTTAATCACTCCACACGAGCACATGTCCAAGAATCTGCAAAAACAAACACTGACCCCAAGTGCTTTTTAGTCATAAGTGCGGTTCAGTTGTTGACTCAAGTGCTGTATAGCAACAGATCAAATTGGTGCAATCGAAGTGTTTGGTAGTTTTTGACCCAAACGCTTTAGTCGTGTCTCGCTATTAAACAAAGTGAAGTAGTAAGTTCTGTATAATCATTGACATGAGTATTGCAGTCGTAAGGATTGGAGAGCGAGTTATTAAATGAAGCGTTGTAGTCATACATAATAGAGTTAAATGTTTCCACCACTGGTGCAAAGTGACACATTACCCGCAAGATTTGAAATTTTAAAATGAACCCCTATCAATTAACTTTCATTTTATTTATTGTGCAAGTGGAGAATTCATCGATCAGCGCCCCAAACGGTTCATGACAGATGACCATTCCGTTAGCTGAGTGAGGACACAGATGTACCCAGCTGCCAAATGGAGCTCGAATCGACAACGTTCATCTCACGCCATACGAATGAAGAGAAAATTGGCTGCAACCATGATCTCGCATCACTGGAGAAGCACTTTGGCCACACCTGAGAGATCGGCGGTAAGGGCACAACACAGCTCCTTACCTCTAGATATTCATTGGATTTTTAACAGTGTGCCCCTGCATCGGTGGCAGAGAGCTGCAAACGTCCCCCAGGAACGCAAAATTGCCTACTGTAGATGGCGACTTGCCCAACAGAGATATTCTGACGCGATGTGCGCACCACCCATGAGTGCAACTTTTTGTTCACTCGAACGCGCGTCGAAAATCTAAGGACCTTCGAAGTTCTACTTAACCCTCAAAAGATGATTGGTGCAATGTTGGACTGCGTCCTGAGACTGCGACTCGTGATCGTACAAAGCTGGCTGGTGTTACCACAGGTAACACCAGCCAGCTGGCTTTCAGGAGTTACATTTATTAACCGCACCTATTTAGACGACCACTAAACTACGAGGCGATAGCGCTATTCTAACTCTACATACGCACGTGACTCTAAATTTCATCTAATCAACATATAACTGGGTGAGTATGTTAAATATATTTAGTTTATGGTAGGTAATATGTTTGACGGAACCCATTTAAACAATTGGTCGATAGCACTTTTCTAGGCACTGAATTTAGAACACATTAACAAAGATCAAAGTTGATATACCGATGAAAAATCCGACCCCTAAAGCATTACCATAGAAGTGAACAGGTTGGCACGCATCACATAAATGATTGACTTTGGCCTTTAAGCGCTTCAGAAGAAATTTTAATTTTCGATACAACACAAGATAACCGTAAATGCAAAATGTACAGAGGAAATTTTGGACACCGCAACGTTGAAGAATTAGCACTAAGTACCATGACTACTTGGCCACATTAACAGCATCAAAACTGATTCCTGAATTCCGAACAATAAGGATGAGCATTAGCATGAAAGAGGAGTCGTGCAGTGGGCACCCTAACCCTTTAACACGTCAGTCTCGGCTCAATTTTTGCTTCAAATTATAATAGGTTTACATTTTCTCGCGCCTATGGAAGCATTGCGCCTCTCCTGGAACACCAGGCAAGGGAAAGCAGAGCGTCTTGAACCAAGCTACCCGAACACACAAATCAGAAAAATTCATCACTAACCTTTTAGATCTTATATCCTAAATATAAAGTTCATCCTCAATTTTCGTACAGGTTTGCAAAGGAAATTATGTGTTCATAACTCAAAGAGCGTAGTCTGATGCGGTATGGGTTGCAGCCTCATTTCATAATCTACACAATCTGGCCTACATAGATAAGCATGTTCAATTCGGCGAGTTTTTACATAATGGCATAAACACATCGATTCAATTTTGGATTTCTCACATCTCCTTTTTCCAAAGAAATAAAGGAATACGCTTTAAGGCTTAAAAATAGTCATTTGAAAGAAATTTAATGCTTCCAGGAGTCGAAAAAAAGTTTATTAGGATAAGAGTTACATTTTTAATTTAACCCATTACCCTCCTCGGATTGACTCTCTCAGTCGAGTTATAGTCAAGAGCGGGCTAAATTGAATGCGATAAAACGGGCTTGTGATGAAATGGAAGAACAAAATTGTGGACACTGGTGGGTTGTGAATCAACAACTCGGCGAAATCGTCCGATGAGGAAACGTGTACTGCTAATCTCTACCTCGGAGTTACAAGAACAAAACTTTCATCATGAGTGCCTGCGAGCTGAAAACAAAGAAACCCACCCGAACGCGAACACCCACCCAGACATCCACGGCTAAATTTGTACAGCTCACGCAACGAAAGCTCCACTCGATTATAGCAGCTTAAGCGAAATAGAAAGCGCGCTCCTTCACTCCGCTACGCCATAATTCGGGCAACTCATGCCCTTTTCTGTGCCCCACAACTCACTTTTTAAAACAAGATCACTGAAAGAAGCAGCAAGTGGTCGCACCCACAGCAGTATACGACAACTCAACCCTCATTTTTCTGAACCGTTCTCTTGCTGCCTCGCCAGATGGTCACTCTAGTAGTCCTCATCAGCCTCTCTGGAAATGACTTCTTTCTCAACAGGCCCGTTTGATCTCAGCATCGAAATGAAATGAAAGCTCCTTCGAGATGTCTTTTAAAGAGACGCATTTTACCACGTTCTCAGCATCGTAATACAAAAAAAAAGACTCCTTCAAACAATGCTTCGTTCGCTTGCAAGTGGCAGTATCATTTGGGTGATAAGCTACTTGGAAAGCTGTGTTATGAAATTGCTCTTTCAGAAATAAATTAAACGAAGAACACGCGGAAATTCTTAAATATTCAGGACATGACTTTAGTCTTGCCACCGATGCATTAGTGTGAGATTTTGATTCACACTCAGCGTATCGAATGAAAGCAGGACTTGATTTCCCTTGGCGACGATGGTGCAGAACTTGACGGCTTCAACTACATTGAAGAAGTTCGCATGGCTGCTGAGGTCTGTTGCAGTTACAGGAGAATGGTTAATTCTTCACAATTGTAACCGCTTGTCTGATAAAAATTACGGACACGGCGCATGATCCTCCTCCATTCCCCAAAAAAACTGATCTACAAGTAGTTAATAACCGTATTTCTACGTGGAAGATTTCCACTTATTGAGAAAGATGAACTTGTCAACTCAATGAGTAAACTTTCCTTAAAAGGACCAACTTATTTTTCAAATGAACAAAATATTGCACACTCAAAATTCTTCCAATTTTGCGTACTTGCGTACATGTCCACCCTAGTTTTGAGCGAAACAATCGGAATTCGAAACCAAACTATATTAATTCTATCGCTCTACCAGTGAAATGCCAGACGCTATAGGGTCAACCGTCATTCTTCACTCTAGAACAGACGCGCAACAGTCGTAACAGATGCCGATTTGTTAGAGCAGTAACAGCATGTCGCACCTCCTCTTAGATAGCAGAAAGATAACATTCATAGCACTCAATTTAAGATTCCAGGGCAAGCACATCATCGCCCAAGATAAGCAGGGGACTGTAATCTTGAACTTAGCATCGTATTATCTAGGAAGAAGCCTGGACGTCCGCAAGAAGCGCACACTGCACTCCGAGGAACAGCACCCTCATTATTTAAAGCAATGCAAGAATGTGTATACGTCTATTAATTTCAGCACGTTTTTACCGTTGGGTTTTAAATGCCTTACAACTACCGGTGGGGTAGGGGATGTGAGGAATGAGTGGTTTAAACTTTTTTTTTCCAAGAGAAGTACTCCGCAGTCACGTGAAAATGCCTCCCTGAGCCGAGTATCGAACCCAGGTCCTTTCGGTTACGAGACCACCACGCTACCACCAGGTAACGGAGCCCTACAATAGAATACATCAACAGGCTTGAGGGGTGTACGAGAATAGCAACATACATGGAATACCATGAGGGAGTGGTGCGAGAGTGGTCAGCTCTGGGCCCAGACAGACACCCTGATGCGCTTACATGTGACCCGCCGCTGTCTGCACCTTCGGTGCCAGCACTGCACAGGCGGCAACCCCCCCCCCCTCAAACACGGGATGGGTATTGCAGTGCCACGTGCNCTTACCCGGATTGTGACAAGCGCGTCCACAGCAGCTAGATTTTTAGATTTTTTTGCCGTTACAGCTCAGTTACATCTCTTCATGGAATGAAGCATTGCAATAATCTAAGCGGTGAATAGTTAACCTTATAATAACCAAATTATTTTTGCGATAAGGATGCATTAATCTCTTTACGAAAAACCAACTGCGGTCTCATGAATAAGTATACGAGATTATGCGAGCTGAACACGCCGGAGCGTCCGTTTCTTGATTTCGTAGATTATTTATACAGGTTTCTTTACAAAAAAGTTCGTGGACAACCTAAAAGCATTCAGCTTCAAAACAACGCAAACAGCAACACACTAGCTGTAATAGTTTTTACAAAATCGCTATCGGAAAGATAAAAACCTTGAAACGCATCTTGTCACTTTTAAAAATTTGCACATCGGAAGGCCATATGTACGCGAGTCTACCGTAAGACTGCATTACGATTTTCACAAAAAACGAGTAGCATCCTAATACAACGAGACGACATCACCCTTTGGTCGATATAGGGTTACTAGGGTAAGTAGCAAAATGTGCCAATAATCATTACCAACATGCTTTCGCTACCACAATACGGACAACGCCAACTTTTCAAGGACCGCTGAGAAATGAGCAGAAGGAAAGTTGTCATAACAGTCGCATACTCAGAAGTAAGAACTGATCAACATTAAACAAGTAAATTAGCAGACACTTCAGAGCTTGATGGTGCATAATTAAGGCACTGCAGGGCGAGATCAAGTCACACCATCAGCTGCAATGCTTTGGCTGTGCAAACTTTGCAGTTTGCACAGCCGACAACCACTAACACACCTCCCAGGGCCCAAGACAGTAGGGCGACTATCTCAGACTTAGTTTAACCCTTCTAGTCCCTCTCATGTAAATAAATACTTCCCAAAATTTGCCCAATATTTAATAGGTTTAACGAACCCCGCAAAAACGAAGCTCAAACTGAGGTGTCCCTGTAAGATTCAATGGGTTAATACAAATTTTACCCGATAAAAATAAATAAAAAATGCTCGAGTAGAGCTACTGTACTCCGTCAGCACGTTTCCTGCGACTGAGCTATTGAGGGTAACATGATCCACCGGTGGGACACATTGCAGAAAACGTATTAAAACCACTCCAAGCAACCCTCAACAAGTGAGAAATAAATAGGAACCTACGGAGGTATGTTCGTAATATCACGGCATCAGTAAACAGAGGAGAAATAATGAAAAATACAATAAATTTTCCAAGGAAGATAACATATAAAAAACATGGCCCAGCACACCTGCAATAACGACGGCCCTGTCTTGTCATATATATTCAAATACAGACATTCAACAGCGAATTGATTACAGCTACCAACTCGAACGAGTGAATATTGTCCAATTCTCGTTACTCACAGAAGCCTTGAGGTGAACTGGATGATCTCTGGTGTTGCAGGTCAAAAATACACAAACATTCCTACACCCGCATCTCCTGCAGAGTCAAAATCAAACGTTTTTTGCAAGCGCACGGCCATATGCCATCCACGAGATACGACATTAAATAAAATGAAAATTGAAATCACCAAATGTCCCCAAGGTCTCGCAGCACCAACTGAACACGGCGGAAGAAGGGACGAGCAATTTGCTGTCCGTACATACACACTAAGTGGAGCTTGCCCTAAAAGCACCACTGCCAAAGATTAAGAACATTGAAAGGATGAAATTTAACCTTAAATTATCATTGTTTAGCTCGAAACTAGCATAAATAAGCACCAAAGCCCAAAAAATGTGAAGAACTGCGTACGCAATATTCAATTCATCTAAAAAATGAGTTGATCTTCATAGGATTAACGTGAATCCAAACTAGACTAGAAGTAAGCTCGATAAAATGTACGGCAGGCTCAGCGTAGTGTTGGCGACCACAATGCCTGATGTAAACTAACCATCCCAACTCGCGTACCAT
>VOMN01094256.1:9810-42558 GCA_014899125.1 Orchestia grillus
CACAATACAGTCCCACTGCACAATACAGTACCACTGCAAAATATAGTCCCACTGCACAATACAGTACCACTGCAAAATATAGTCCCACTGCACAATACAGTACCACTGCAAAATATAGTTTCACTGCACAATACAGTACCACTGCTAATTACTTGACATGCCTGGAAGACTGCCGTAGAAATTGATGACAGTTCTTGACCGATATACTGGGCAGGTGACATCTGAAAAATAGGCAAAGAAACGTGCCTCTCTTCTATCTGATATTGTTCAAATGGCAAAACTTAGTTATTTAGCAGCACAATGCAGCCTTGTCGGTTCAGTTTGACAGATACTTCAACTAAAGGAACCACTTCGTTTAGTTGGAACAGCATCAGAACATGACAGACCCTTCTACTCCTCCTTGTATGGCCAATAAATAAATGTACAAGTCTAAAGGTCTCACTGAAAGCTTCATGAGGTGTTCTATCAACACAACGGCGAACACCATTGCAATAGAAACAGAATTGTGATACATCTGGCCACATCGCACTACTCTACTCCTTTACAGTCCGATGTACGTGAGCTTTGGCCCAGTTTAAACGAGTAGTCTTGTGCGCTGGAGATAACATTGGCCGTTTACGAGTTACTCTGCTTCATATGTCCATTGCACGGAGTGCTCTACGGAGAGTTCGCTCACAAACAGCAGCGGAAATGCCCATCATTGACGTTTCACAGTAGTTCTATCCTTGGCACACAGCAATTCCAGTCAACAAAGAGAGACAAACTGCGGCGGTCCCAACAGGCTATAATTTTCTTGTAACAATAACTTTGCTCTTGAATTACAGTATGCACTGGATCATTTCCATAGTTGGTTTCATGCCACATAATAGTGTGGCATGAAACACCAGCGAATTCCGTTAATTCCATCACTGGGTGTTTCTGAGCCCGGCCAAATGCAAAAGTCCCGTTTTTGCTACTCTGACACGTCTTGATTCCATCCCATCGTTGTGGAACAACTAAGGAACAGGTCTATACCTTGCCTGCTCTCAATGGAGACTGATCCTTGCTTAGTATTTGCTTGTATCTTAAACATCGGCCACAGCTCTGAAAACCGATTGATGAATGTAGTAAATAACTGGAGCATTAAAATAAATATGCGACTAATTTTTTCTTCGGGGAGCTTATTTCGACTCGTGCGGTACCTATCGATTGGGGAGAAATTTCAATTACAACGAATAACTTGGTGATCTTTTCACAAAGAGTTTATGAAAAATATATTGGTAACACAATGGAAAAGTCATTCGCGAATTCATGTGGCTCCTGGCGTGTACCTTTTGTTATCCTACGCACTAATCTTTAGTTGCATATCACATGGGTCACAAATGCCAAAAAACACTCATGCGATGAAAAAATATATCTTCGATTTTGATGCGAGCTTCACGAATAAGTAATATTAGACGATCAGGAATAAAAAGTCTAAAAACAGAAATACGCAAGTAATTTCAAAAGTTGCAAGTGTGATTTTATATAAAATATGTAGTGAAAACATTTTCTTGTACATTATTATCGCCCAGAGAAATAACTTTTACAAAACGCAAGGAATAAAACCTGGAACTCTTCGCCAGCTTGCCACGCTTTCTAGCCATGTTTACTCGTCCTAAATGAGGCGTGAAAACTTATTCACGTCTTACAACTTTACCGTGCAAATATATCACGCCTGACCTGCCATCTCGTCCCTTACCTACGAGCTGAGTTTTAGCCTGAAGATGCTATCACCGCTGAAAAGTACGAGTTTGTGTGTTTATTAGTTACTAGATCGTAGAATAAGAGAGCGAATATTTTCTTCCCTCTAACGATCTCTCCGTCGTACAATGGAGCAGGATTGTGTGACGTCACGGACCGCTGAGGTAGAGAGATGAGTGCAAAAATTTCTCAACAAAATCAAGACTGATTTCATTAGATGACACCGCTTTTGGGCTGAGTTAATTTTTTGTCTGAGCTGATTAACAGGAGAAATGGTATAAATTGGGGACGGAATTTGCAAAGGTGCGCAAGTGGAGGCGTTGAATGACAATGTTTGATGGTTTGATAATACTATAGTCGACAATACTATAGTCTAAAAGGAAAGGTATAGACAAACGATGAATGGTACCAAAGTTAATTGGCTAGGTTACAAAAGTTATGAATTTATTTAGATTGAGCATGTACTTTAACTGCAGCGATAATAAAAAGGTGGTGAATGCGCATGTAAATATACCAGGTTTGTAGACTCAAAAGTCCAGTGGGGTATGAAGAGATTGGACGACTGCCAAGGTAGCAAAATTGTTGAGGGACATAGTACAAGTAGGATGCAAAGTATTGCAGTGGTATCGCATTGTATATCTGAGAAGTGAAAATAAATAATATAAAAATTAGGAGAAGATTTTACTGACGTTTGACGAGATTTGTATTCATTGGAAGAAGGGCCGTTTGAAAATTGAAATGTCTACACAAGTGTTTGGGGATGTCGGCCAGTTTTCTCGTTTTCATTTCTAGTGAAACAATGTGAGTTAGATAAAGTTGAACCGCGCTGTTACGGGACAGGAGAAAACAGGTAAAATTTGTCGAGTCCTGCACGGTAGAACTATCAAGAGAGTAGATGAATCTTGACGAGACGATGAAGGCCGTGCCATAGCGGCTGCGTGAACATGCCTCGTTTTGAAATTCTTGTTCATAACGCAATATTTTTCCACGCATGTTCATTCTCCGCTAGATTGGTAACGAACACGCGGAGGCATCAACAACGTGCCTAAATGTTGTTGAGATCTCTTCGAACCCGTCTTTTTTAGAGAGCTTGCTGCTGAAGCAGTGTGAATTGAAATTACATCTCTTGCCGTAGGGAAATAGCGACTAAGCTATGGAGCGTGCGTGAGTGCTTGATGAGTTATTTCCCATGGAGTTTCGACGCTTCAAAATCATTATCTTTATCGGTAATACTCGCCAAAAATCACGATAATTTTCGATAATGGGAAAATGAAGAGGTTGTATTCGGAAATTGACTCAATAGACTTGACTATCACTTCCGGATACTCTCTGTTATTGAAGAAAAGTTTTGATTTATATTCATTATTTAAAAAATAACTCTTCGTTTTTCTAAATATATATATGTTTTAAATATTTCCATTTTTTAAAAGGAATTGCAAGTAATAAGATGCAAGGAATTGGAAACATTTATTGAACAGTTTTATCAAATAGCTAGAAAATCGACCTTGTGTTTCGACAACAGAAAGCCGCTTAAAAAACACTTTATCCTGCCAAAAAGAGTAAAAAATAATTTATAGTTAAATGTCGCTTACGAAACAAACCTTGATTGCACAAGTTTTAAAACCAAATCGAAAGCTGTGATTTCAGCGTGATGATAAGAAAATATAAAATCCTGTTCAAAATTAGCTGGGAAAAACTTGAACAAAGTTACACTGTCATATGTGCACGTCAATTAACCAACCGCCGCTATTTCTGACCCATTATTGCGTGTACGGTGTCTTATTCCGGCCTCCAACTCTACAGGCTGTCGTCCGCATGAAGACATGCGAAGAAGCTGTATACAGCTCTATACAGTTGCACAGCTCGCTCCTGGCTGTTTTCATTGCATTGTTTTGTGTCAGACACAAATGGAAGAAGGCCTTGTCCTCCTCCGCTGGGGAAAGGCCATTCATTTGAACAATAAATATTGTAAGTCTCGTCAGTTTTGATGGGTGGCGCGACTAAAATATAGTTTGTTCTTGAACGATATAGTTTAGTCAATTGCTGTCGATTTTGATACGATCCAAAGTATTGCGAGTCGCTTTTGCCGCATGGTTTCAGCTGATCATTATTATAATTTCGCTTGTAAATAATGGACCGCTAATGTCAGTTTCCAGGAGCACGTAACTAAAAATATTCCAACATGTAATTATAGCCCAGTGTTGCTTCCTGGGTTAGTCCTTCCGTTCGTCAGTCCGTCCGTCTCTCTGTCCCGCTCTCAAGGATTTAGCTGATAAAAAAAAAACGGGTCTGCATTCCTAAACCAATAGCGAGACTGTCAGATAAGGCAGTTAGTATCAGTGATACTGAAAAGAGTATTATTTCTTGTTAGGGTTACAGTATACAAGAGGGCTTCTTAAGAAATTTATATCAATCGGCCTGTCATTTTTGGCGGGTGCCTCCATTAGTATATATACTAACGAGTGGCGCATAGTTTTTTTTTGAGAATATTCATCCCTTTTGAGAGATATGAATAGTAAAAATAACTATAAAAGTTATTTTTATTTTGGTTTTTAATCAACAAGGGCAAACAATAGAAAAAACCCTAAAGTTCAATGAATAATTAAGTATGAAATCCCAGTTGAAAACAACGTTTTCTCGTCGAAGTTTCGGGACGATTTTCAACGCCTGTTGAAACAAGTTGAACAATAACATTTGTTCGCTTGGATATCGGTCTACCACTGCATGGCAAGTCTGCTGTTGAACCGGTTTCCTTAAATCTAGAGACCATTGCTTTTATGCCCTTCTTATCAGGAGCTTTTCCATCATTAAAAATTCTCCTGTAACTTCTCTGCGCTGTAATAATTGATCCATTAGACTGAAAAAAGATCTCCATAATTTTTGCTCGCTGTTGATTTGTGTATTGCACCACTTTGAGGTATAAAATTTGGTAGAATAGATACAGTATTTGAATAAACTTTGAGGTTTTCTCTATTGTTTGCAATTATTTTCATCATTTTAACTTTTATGTTTTTTTTTGTTATTGATGTTTCTAAAAGGGGTGTAACTTATGAACCACCTGTTATATTGGGTGCTAAGGAAGAAGTTGTACAAACTACCACGCCTACCAGAAAAAAGCAAACTAAGCAATATTGCCAATATAAAACTTAGCAAAAAAATTGTTTTTGAAACAGTAGCTATTTAATGTATGAAAAGAAAAAGTTTGTAAACGAAATAGTTCACAAACACTTTATTTTGCACATTTAATTTGCAGAAATCGTTAAAAGTTTCCCCCTCCCACATCGATGCACATGTGATATCTTACATCACAAGTTAAGTTTCATAAGAGCAAAAGTGTTTAGCTTACCACTTTCTGGTAGGCGTGAAGTTTTGCACCTACGTTTCCTTGACGCCCTATGAACGACGATGTGTTATAGACGGATATATAATCAGTCTATAACACATATCGGAGTATATATTACACAGGTAACCCGCCTTGCCAGCACGAGGGGGGCAGAATATTATGAGTGTTCCTAAAACATTTCCTAATTTTCTCTGGAGAATAAATTCTCATTGTTAGCGAGTCTAATTCACTAATTGTTTAACGTTGATAATACAACACTTGGGTATTTGTCAATACATTCAAACTGATTTTATGACTTACAACTGCACAGCGTTGCTAAATTTTCGAATGCCACGCTTCTGNTTTTGTCCTAAAATGAGGGATACTCCGGAATTAATGGAGACATCCATAGCTGCTTACGTTGGGTTCCTGCAAAGTTATTATTGACAAATATTCTGACTTTCTGAATCTAATCCTACTTCATGGTAAATGATTATCGCTTTACTCGATACTTGCTAGTAAGTTCCCAAATTTGTGGAATTAACGCGTCAGTGTTGCTGCAAAATTAATATCACCAAATTTCACCGAAGCTTCACCAAAACCCGCACTGATTTGGCCGTCGCATAGCACAATTACCCACACGCTATCGCTAAATGTCATGAAGTGCAATTTATGTCTGCCAGACGCACCACGCGTTAGGCTCAGCAGAGCAGTTAAAAGTCTCTTTTGATCCCGTCGCTGATGAACGGGTGGCCGCTTCTTCCTTGTCTTATAGGAGCCTTTGCTGCAGTGACACCTTACTGTCGCTCAGGCTCAATAGGGTCAAATCCTGTGCCCGAGGTGGAGGAAGGCTAGGGGGAAGGCGATTGGACGGTGAACGTGGTACGGAAATAAAAGAGATCACACAAGTTCTTGATCTTGTAATTATGGGATCTTGAATTCAATCTCAAGATTGAAACGGATTAACGGTGAGAAAGCCAAGTTCTCTCAACGCGAACCCCTGCCTGTCTGATGAATGCAAATGACCACTTCAAACGTCTTACGCGATTAGTTCTCTCCATTTTTATCCTAATGATTTGAGAAATTGAAAACAGTTAATAATTTACGTTATTCTTGGGAAAAAACTCATCTTTATTGGGAAAGAATTTCATCATATCTTGCTCGCGCTCGACGGGAACAATTTACGGTTCCTGCTGGTAAATTACTAAGGAAAACCTAATTTTTATCCTATTTTACAGTTCTTTACAGTTATGAATCAAGAAAGGCATGAGGCGTCACGTCAAGAAAACCTGACTCGAAGTCTGTTCACTGAATTTAAACTTGCTGTCCAAGCTCAAATTAAAATAACAGTGACCGTTGCGATGTGGATTTGGAGAATAATTTCGGTTGGAATATTATTTCAAACTTCACCGATGCTAAATATTAGCTTATGTTATCCGTACTTGGTAGCATAGCACACAAATTGTATTATCTTAAGCTCAATGAAAATCAGGCCCTAAAGTTCAAAAGAAAATTCAAATTTGCAAATCTTACCACACAGTTAACTACCAAATCCAGTATCTCTAATTTCTCCGACTTAATCATCTCACAAAATTAATACTTTCAAATCGTCATATGAAATGTACTTTCGCCTGTAAGAAATAAAGAAATAAAAAAATAAAAATCATTTATTCCGACATCAGTCATATACAGAACATGGCACATTGGGTTTTTAATCAACAAGAATACAGCCATAAAATAAAAATATGAAAATTGCGGTGAAACTTCTAAGTGTGATCAGAAAGACTACAATCTTTAAATTACGAGTGGAAGTTGCATTGAAATTTCGAATTGCGATTCTCAATTCTGTGTTGAGTACGAAAAGTTAAATATTGACCCAAAACCTCGTGTGATTTTTGTGCATACTTCAAAAATTGAAAAATACAGTGCAAAGATGGCCCACCGTAGCCTAAATCCTCTTATACATAATTTACGCAGCAAAATGATAACAAAAATGTTGAACCTGTTACAAATTCCCCATCAGTATCTACTGCGGAGTCGTGAAGTGTGGTTAACACACATAAATTTGAGCTTTTTTAATGAAGTTTCATAATTTTCTAGCGATCATCGTAAATGATCGTGAAATTATTATATTTTTCGGTGAATCTCAGATTGTGTTCCAGCCTCCTCAGCCAGATGCACGATCGTCATCTGAACATGACTGTCTACAAAAAGGAGATTGGTTGAAAGGACTCAGATCGCGCTCTTCCAGTCTTGATAACGATAGCTGTAATTGTACTCTAGATATCACTGTCATGCAACATTTTCTGAGGGCTTCAATTTACGTACTTGTGTGAACGAAACAAAATAAAATATAGATAGGCATCGGACTTCTCTGTCGCCACCACGACATTCCGCGCTCCAACATTTTCATTTCCAGTACTGAGACGATGGTCGGTTCCACTGACGATATAATTGACTTCTAGTAACCCAATATCACCACAACTATGATAACTTAAACAGGAAGATAATGAGCTGTTAAGGAGTATGTGACTGCTATTAAAAATAATTTAGCTGGAATCCTTAAAGTTAAAGTTAAAGGCTCCAATTCCCGGATGAAACCGGCCACGTTCAGGCAATGCTAAAACGAACTTCGGTTCCGCTTACTCAAACACACGCTGGTAGTGATCTCTCCCGTAGCTTAGTTGTCTTGGACGTACGAAGTTTACAAAAAGGTACTTTTTATTTCTTAAAAATACCATAAATCATCATCTCTCATGGCTATAATATGTATATAAATCAGCCATTAATCACCATCTGTAATATGTACTTAGCGATACAAAAAAATATGTATTTTACGTGGTATCCGTGCTATGCATGTATTTGAGTACGCCCAAATATTTTTAAAATTAAATCTTTACATTGTTTCCTCACATTTCTTTCCTTCTTTTTCTCTCATGACTCGTACAACTTTGATCCTCCTTTACGCTTCGCTGAGCTTGGTCTCTGTAGTACGATTTCTTTCTTCAAGATATCTCCTAACTCACTCCCAATTGATGGGAAGATTTTGCCGTGCTCTGCGAATGAACGTTCCCAAAAAATCATTAAGCAGGCTCCGAGTTTCATTGTTTGCATCCAAGTTTTGCAAATGTATGAGACCTAAATTCAAATCTCGACGCAGTGTTCTAGAAGACATCACTTCAGCTCGGCTAATATTTAGTTACTATCCAAATGCAGTTTTCCATAAAATTTCACAGATTCTCATGCATTTGAACAGCTCTTTTATGTTATTCCTACTTTTGTGAACGATTTAAATTCGTACAATGGTGGGACAGCTTACGTTAATGCATAATTTCAAGCAAGAAGAAGCAACCTCCTGGCTCAGGACTCAAAGCACCAGATGATTCGTGTTGCATAACTAGACTGCCGAGTAATTAACTTCCTCAACTATTTAAAAAAGCTTTATCGTGCATGAGCATTAGTGAAAAAACTCTTTTCATAGTGTTCATTCATATATTTGACGCAACCCGTGAAAAGAAGTCGTCAGGTCTTTGTGCATCCAGTGGCCCACCTTATTCCCATCAAGCTACACTAATGTTTATTTCAGGATAATTTAATTATTAAGCGTCAAAAAAGTGGATTAAATTCGGATGTGAGAGATTTATTGTTTCATACAAAAACCGACAGCCTAGCCTAGCCTAGCCTCGCCTATCCCCGGCCGAATAGGGAGTAAGTGCAAAGGCGGAAGACACGTTGTACAGTAAAAACTCATGTTTAACCATATTCCCATTTTATCCAACGTTCAAAATATATTTAAGCAACTCTGAAAGAAAAATCTTACCAATGATTCTAAAATGAAGGCTGTACGATGAATGGAAAACCTTGAGCAGGAGGCCAGCGTAGAGTTAATATTAACTCTTCGTTGTTAGATAAAAAATAAGCCCATAAAGTCCCACAAATTTCTACGAAACAGGTAATTCTAGACCTCTTTGCTTCCAATGATTAAGTAACTTCTTTTCTTTTCCTTCACCAGGCACAGAAATATGACGCCCTTGCCTTGAGTTTCATTGCTGGCCGATGCGAGATGTCATCTTTTACCGGGGCTGACGTATCTCTGAAATTTTCCATGAGTGACGAATTATTATTTTAACAGGTAAGCGTATTTGATAAGTTTAATGTAAAGCTCCAACTATCGCGTGAATTAATCCACTAACTTAGATAGGAAATGATGTGTAACGTCATTCTGTGTACATAGTACTTTGGACGAGATGAAATTCAGATGAATGTAGTGGCACCTGGGGCCCTCTCTGATGCATCTCGCATCGCTCCAGCCGATGCCAGATATTGTCGATGCATTTTTTTGCTTGCATCGGAATTCAACACTTTTCAGTAAGAGCTAACCCATCGAAGGATTTGAACTATCTATTTTATGCAAGAACGAGAGATTCACAGATAAATTGTCTTGTAAGTTGAGAGAAGTCATTTTTTAATTTGACTATTGATTCTAAATATGAATTACGTTTATTTTTACTACATTACCGAAATGTTTCCTTCCTTTCCTTCAAAAAGTGTTCTTCCATGAGTGACAATCCGGCACAACGAGATACCCAATTTTTCATTCGACCTGCCGAGTTCAATTTGTTAGAAGAAATCTCATTTCAGCAGCCCAAGCTACAAGCCGTATTGTGCCTCGCATGTTTTATTGAATTCGTTGCACCTGATACCAGGCTAACGCTATAAAGCCTCGGGTCCCCAACCCTGGCCTCTATTTTTATTCGCTCTGATTTTAGGAACAGATAAAACTGTCAGCCTCTCGTGATGTGGAGCCTTGGTTTCGAACTTTATATACGCCAGTCAAATGTGTTCGCTTGAATTGAATTGAAATTGCATGTTGAATTCGATGAATTGTTACCTAGAAGATTTTTTAGATGTACCTATCTCATTTTGAAAAGTTAATCTCAATTGACATACCTCATACAGAGATTGCTTGTCTTGAGACACATGGCGATATACTATACTGGAAGATCACGCTTGACAAGTCTTGTATCGAAATGGCTGGCTACACAGATTGTTAGCGTCTCCACCTGAAATGGCACGTCCACAAAAATATTACCTCGTTGCATTTATTGGCTGGTACTGATTTAAGCGTCGTATACCGAAGTAATAGGTCCAGGCTTATAATTTCATATCGGGAATTAGGTATAAGTTATTGCTTTCAGGAATTGGACGTTTGGTTGAAAACCTAATCTTCAAAATGGAAAGAAATACGAGGGTCGCAATAAAAATCATCTATTTATACACTCAAACCAGCTAATTTCGACTAAAATTTCATTACCAATGAATGTTTTTTGGAACGATACGAATAGATTTATGCATTTACACACCGTTAATCATAAAATAGACATAATCCCTTCTGGTGATAATATACAACTTTTCTAAGGGAACGGCTTACAAACAAAATTAAATCTAATCCACTACAAGCGGTAAAAAAAGGGGTTGTTGCGTAAACAGAGTTACGGCAGTTTGAGCTGTGTTCAGATTTTCCCTAAGCTTTGCTATATGTAAGGATTCTAAAATCGTGATATCCGAATGACCCGCTAATGAAACTATTTCAAAATGATCTAACGAGTACGGGTGGTTGGTCTGCTCGCAATGCTGTCTTGGAGAAGAATGTTCTTTAGTTTAGTCCAAGAGCAAATTTTTCTCCTAAAGTTTCTCAGGAACAACCTCCTCAATTGAGGGGAGACGGAAGTTACTGCACAAAAATATTCAAGATTGTAAACTTGACTTCTAATTAGGCTTAATATACAGTGTTTGAGGCGATCGTATCTTAGGGTATATAATATGCTATTAAAATTAATTGCTTCCGAGACTTTCGGGTAGTGTTTAAGGCTCCAAAGAAATTCCCGTAACTATTGGAATCGCTGATTTGAATTCTAAAATGTTAATATGGACACATATTACATGTAATAAATGCGTGCTTTTAGCATGGATTACAACACTCGCGGTGTGTAAGTTTTTCTTTGACTTCAGGAAATTGCGTTCAGTCGTACACAGACTCCATGAAGTGTTTAGTTTCCATGTAGCGGTCCCCAAAAGTTAGGTATCTGGCCAAAATTAAAGAATAGGTCGATCCCGTGTCTTTTTCTTAAGAGTCTGCTACAGAAAGTCCGAGAAGAGCCGAACGTGAAAGACAGAGAAACTTTTCTATTGTGTATTATTGACGAAGAGAGATTTTACAATTTAGTTCAATCAGACACGGAGAAAATCCTGAGACGTTCAAAAAGTTTGTCTGGGAGTTTCGACTCGAAGGCCAAAGCTGAAAGTTGATTGCCAAACTTGAGCGCACAAATTCCACTCGAAGTTCATATGAGATTTTATAAGCTCTACATCAAGCTCTGCAAGCAGTCACAGTGGATCAAGCACGAACTGGAAGACATCTTTTGAATCGGTCTGAAGTTTTGCCCGAGGTCGCAAGTCATTCCGAACTATTTTGCAGATGTTCTTTTGTTCATTGCTTGCAATTGAATTATCATCTAAACTGTGGATTTTCGGTGTTTTCATCGCAGGATATGCTGTAAAAAATCTGTGAGCGCAGAATGTAACAGCCAAGTTATGGAACAGCGCTGAGTTCAGATGAGAGCTCAGAAAAATTGTATTTCTGATTATAGGTCTTATCGCGTAGAAAAGCTGAATTTAACACAATATTTCACAGTCAAATGCATCAGTGAAATAAGAACAAGGTAAAAAAAGTGTGAAGATTTCAGGCTGTTTGAAGGCTTACAATCTTTCATAAACACGTCAGAATTAAACTTAACGTATGCAGTGTGTGCCTAAAACGTACACGCGGGATAGTAGTTTCATAAAAATTCTTCATTAAAATTGATAGTACCAGGTATTCAGCTCCCGCACGCTTTCCGGTGATCCGCACAAAGCTCTAGGAATTGCACACTACTCAACAGTGGCCGGCACATTGTAAGTAAGCGTTTCGTTGTGAAATATGAGAGTATTTTCATTTATCAATTTTGCGAAGAGTTCCCTTAGGCTTTATAGGGCATCAGATAACTCTCATCGATATCAATCAGGTATCGTGGTAATCTCACAACATAATAGTGTTGCTTGCTCGGTCCTTTCATCCGTAAGTCCTAAACTAATAGTGAGACTTAGTTAAAGCAGTTCGTATCAGTGATACTGAAAATAACATTGTTTCGTGTCAACGTTACTGTAAATGTGAGGGCATCTTAAGGATTTTTTATCATTTGTCTCGCTATTTTTGTGGGGGTCGTCCACTAGTTCATAATAATGGTATACGTAGCATTTCACTTTAACTGAAATTTTTACTCGACTAGTGATCAAGATTGACGAAGATCAAGCCCACAATACACAATGTTGGGGCAGACTCCAATTACATCTCCTGCCATCGTTAGCCCAGCAAGAACAGTTCGGAGTTTCTCACTAGCGTCCAAACTCGACCGACTTCGGGGAAGCTTATTAAAACTTTACGGCCACGACAGAGTAGCAATTCAGAAGTTGGTTTGTTGCGATAAATTGGCTAAGACGATCACCAAACTTCAGGCCTCTGACTAGGAGCGTCGTCAAGGTTTTGAACATAGACAAGGACGATCGTCAGACACCAGATCTATAAGAGGGTCCCCAGATCTCTGATATCTGTAAACACGTTCGTTTCTACCATGAATGTTTAGTTTGTTGATTAAGTTAGTTCCGCTTTTTAAACGTAGTTAAACAGGGTGGCTCAGAAGTAAGGTACCCTTTCATAAAATTGTGTCCTAAACATTTGTTAACGTATCAGTGCTACCGATGTCAGTGAAGGTACCTTACTTTTGGGCCACCCTGTGTACCAGTTGAGCTGAAACTATCAAAATACCACTAGACGCACATGTGCGCCGAGTGGCGACGAGGGTCTTATGGATGGTCGCCAGACCATATATCTTTAACAAACAGGATCGCCAGATTCCAGATTTCTACCAAGGAAGGTCACCAGACATCAGACCTCTCACATGGAAAGTCGTCAGCCTCAGATCTCCGGCAAAAAAGTCTGCCGTATAATAGATTTCTATCAGGGTAGACCGCGATATTTCTGGTCTCTGGCATAGACGACATATCGGGATTTCTGGCATATTCCAGCCCTCTGCGGCGTTTTTTAGATATTCGATAAGAATGACTGCCATGTATCAAATCTTTGGCAAGGAAGACCGTCATGCATCAGATTTAAGGTAAAGAACACTGTTAAATTTCATATACCCGACTAAGAGGGCCGGCACAGCTCAGGCTTCTATCAAGAACAGTCATTAAGGACTCAGACAGACCTTTAGACCACCTGACCCTTAAGGCCTTTGTCTAGCAAGGTTGTCTTGTAGACCTCTGGTTAGACAGGCCAACAGACCCTTCACCAGAAAGAGGGCTGAATTCTAAGTCGTAACGTCAGTGTCGGCCACAAATTTTACAAGAGAGAAGTGGAAAAAGTTTCGAAACGCTTACCTTTTTAAAAGTAAAAAATTACTGAGAATGAGTCTGTAGAAATTCAGCTGCTTCGTTGCACCTACGGCACTATAGTTGCTCGAGCCAATTTGTATGCATCAGAAATCAGTCGCCGGATGTTGAAATTTGGTTTTCGAAAGACCTGTCATTTGAATTCCCAACAACATAGCAAGAGTTTCTTTATTCGGAAATATTCTGAGCTTTCTACATTTTGTTTCCGAAATTTCCATGTTTTGCTTCTGAAATTATACATAATCTTATCGTTTTTGGTACTTCGGTTTCATCTAATATGAATTTCCATTGAAATTTTATATTATTAACACGTTGACTCCGATTCTCCACACAGGTAAAATTACATGCCGACAAATATCTATACTGTGAATTTAAAAATAAAGGATTTTGGTTACACAAATTTGGTTACTCTATTAATTTTCTTTTTAATCAGAACTAGCATATTGGATTGATGAACACAAATTTGAAGAAAACTCGAAAATTTGTATTTCTACATGATAGTGCTTTGGTTACATTAGGTTAGACTAGATGATTGCGTGAACCATATATGACCCACTCCGGAGTCAACGTGTTAATCGCATAAACATAGATGAGAATTTATTTAAATTATGTCACTGTTATGTTACACAAGATGTAAAACTGTTACGGCACTCAGTTTTTACGATGAATGTCTCTACAGGACCGAAATAATTCAGTCACAGGGTTTCAGTCGTAAGAAATAACGACTCGAACACCACGTTGTACAAGCATATTTGGTTTGAATTCAACAATTGCAGCGTTGGTTGTCAGGATACAGCGTGATGACACTGGAAAGTGCTGTACGAGAGCTGATACTCGTCTGTAGCTTTAGAGTTCACCTTGGCCTAAAGTTTTTCAACTACAGCTTCTCAAGAGATGAATTCATTCCTTTCTAGTTCAAAACTTACCAATTTTTATTAATACATTTGGTTGGTAAATCTATTGCATACTCATTACGCACGAGTAAGTCATGCCGAAGACGTTTCATTACGCATTGTGTAGTGTTACCAAAACAGAGATCAAATTCATCGCAAAGCTCAGACTGTTCAAAGTTCCTAATTGTTCATCTTCTCGTTTCCCAACTTGTGTACTGGAACACCTTTCGAATTCAATCCGATGACTACGGCAGACTCTCGATAACAAGGCGAGTCGAAATGATCGCGTAGTAAAAAGTATGTTCCACAGTTCCTTGAGAAGTACCGATGATTGTCCACTGATAGCTTGTTTTGTAAAAATAAGGCTTCAGAGCTCAACTGATTAAGCTAAGTTATAGTGTACACGAGTGACTACTTCATGGCGTTATTGAATGCTACTCATTGCTTAGAATACTAATAAAAATGTTAAAACACAAAGAAATATGAGCGTCAGAAGCTGCATCACAGACAGCGCTCGCCGGAAAGGCTGCTCTGAGTGACTGTATGCAGACACTCCAGCTGGAAACCTGATATTCGATTGGGGAAATGATTAGATTATTCTTAATGCTGGTCTAGTGGGTCGAGCAAATTTAATTAGGATGAGCTGCGGCCTTTGGCCACAGGGCACGAACTCGGGTGTGTTCTGACGCCGAGTTGAGTTTAGTCTGAAATTAGAAGTGATGATGGTCTGTGTCGCGGGTTTGTGGCGATTGTCTGTGTCGCAGGTGTGTGGCGATTGTCTGTGTTGTGGGTGTGTGGCGATTGTCTGTGTCGCAGGTGTGTGGCGATTGTCTGTGTTGTGGGTGTGTGGCGATTGTCTGTGTCGCGGGTGTGTGGCGATTGTCTGTGTCGCGGGTGTGTGGCGATTGTCTGTGTCGCGGGTTTGTGGCGATTGTCTGTGTTGCAGGATTGTGGCGATTGTCTGTGTTGCGGGTGTGTGGCGATTGTCTGTGTCGCGGGTTTGTGGCGATTGTCTGTGTTGCAGGATTGTGGCGATTGTCTGTGTTGCGGGTGTGTGGCGATTGTCTGTGTTGCGGGTTTGTGGCGATTGTCTGTGTTGCGGGTTTGTGGCGATTGTCTGTGTTGCGGGTTTGTGGCGATTGTCTGTGTTGCGAGTTTGTGGCAATTGTCTGTGTTGCGGGCTTGTGGCGATTGTCTGTGCGGGTGTGTGGCGATTGTCTGTGTTGCGGGTGTGTGGCGATTGCCTGTGTAGTGAATGTGTGGCGATTGCGTGCGACGTGGGTGTTATGAAGAACAGAAGTGAACTATTGCCTACAATTCTAATGAAGCAGCACGAAGACGTGTCGTCCTCAGTTTGTCCGTACGATTGTACGGGGTTAACACTTTGTTTCTGTCGTGCCAATAGCGTGCTTTTGAGCGTTGGAGCAACTCTCAAGGACCTGATTGTCCTCTCCGGAAATTTCGATAGTGGAATTCTCTTCAGATTGATTGTAATTAATGAGCTGAGTGGTTTGTATAAACACGTGGAAAGGTATGAAATATTCTTGGTAACTTCTACGGGATTTGATAGAGGTTTTGTTTTTTCCTTTATCATTTAAGGTTTGTAGAAAGAATATTATGCATTTAACTCGGGGGAGGTTAAGTGTATATTTTAGGCACAAGAACCGGTGGAGAGGCCAGCCAGGCCCTCCGCCTCGAGAACTTTACACTGCCGTGGTTGTGCTCTGCTGCTCATAACTCTAACGCTATTGCTCGAGATGGAAAGGCTCAAATTCATAGCTCACATTATACAGAGATGCATCGTACATATTTTTATAGTCGTCAATCGGTGGGCAGTGTAACTGAGAGAATATATACTTGCTATTTCAAATTAGGCACTTAGAGGTCTACAGCACTTACGTCGTCCACACGGTCGTTCAGCAAGTTCTTTTATTCCGGAATAGACGCTTGCTTCATCAATATGAATTCATATTTACTTTGGGAAGAGGATCCAGTTGTGACAGGATGAAGATCAATGAACTAACCAGGAGGGTCATTTACTTTCTTAACATCAGAAAAATGTATATCTATCTTTTCCTCAGATCTTGGGACTGATTAGTTTTAAATTGAATCGGACGCATTGCAACTCAGATTAACTGCTCTTTAGATTAGCTGCTCTTTAGACTAACTGTTTCACCCATATCAGCCGCGACCCATATCAGCTTCGACATATGTTCAGATGAAGCACACAGATTGGTAAGTGAAAATTATTAAAAGAGAGTAATTGCCTGACTCCTAAAGGTACCAAAGGAAATAACGGTCCAAGCATTATTGATTTGCATGTTGACAGTAGCATTGTATTCGATAATATCCACTGATTTATCTCTGGAGTACTTGATTGTGGCACGGCATGCGCCGGACACTCACCCTAGATGCGGAGCATCACCGATTACAAGTTAATTTGTTCAGGAGAACAAGCTAACATTTTCCCCATTCGTTTCATCCGTGCCGCATGTCACTCAGCCAAAACAACTATGTGAGAGCCGCAGCATTTTCTGCCTCGAGCTTCACAAAATTCAATCTTCATAGAACGCCGGCAAATAATCCGCCTCTCATGTCAGAGCCATCCATTTGAGGTAATCTAAACTTTTGATAGTATCGAGCTCGTACTTTTTTCTCAATCCAATGTGAACGGATCTAAAAACTATCATCTCGAATGACAACGCTACACTCTAATCTTTCGTTCTATATTCTCTCATTCATAAAGCTTAAAGCCTCGACTCCGGGTGACAAGAAGGGCCTCGGGATGCTACAATTTGCAATTGCATTTGTATTTGCATTTGCATTTGCATTACGCCCCTCATGAGCCCCGACCACGCAGGACATTTTCCGGACACGAAAAACCTAAAGTCCTCAATTATCTGCGTTGTGAATTTAAATATGAAGGATTTGTTTGCACACTTTTGGCTATCATACCTTATTTTTTTCTTTTCTTAGCTAGCTTAAACACAAATTTCATTAGAATTTAAAATTTAGTATACGTATATTCCACTGTTTCGGTTAAGTTAGATAATCACGTGAACAATCGCAGTCGACGTGTTAATGGTTTGAATATGAAAACAGCATCAAAAATCATTTGTTCCTGCTATGTTGCTTTCGATTTGAGGAAATTTATTTTAAAGCTAACAGGACTGCGATTCACCGTACAGGAAAAATTTCGCTTCGACAAATATCTCCTTTGTGAATATATAAATGAAGGATTTTGATACCGCAAATTTTGTTATCCTTTAAACTCTCCTTTTAATCTAGCCTAGCTCATTCGAGTAATGAACACAAATTTCAGAAAAACTAAAAAATTGTATACCCGTATGTTAGTGCTTTGTTTTCGATAGGTTAGATGACCGCGTGTACGACAAATGGCGGAGGTCGCAGTGGAGGTGTTAGACAGCACTTACCGCATCCAAGTTTTGCAGTCGTGTCCCGCATGCATTAGTTTACGGTCGTGCACGCCAATTTTGTGAGAATAGTTTCCTTCATCGTAAAGAGTACATTGATACTTAATGAGAAGTTGCGACTGTTTTTTTTCCTCGTTGTTGCATAAATTAACACGTTGACTCCGAAGTGGGTTATATATAATACACGCGATCATCTAACCTAACCTAATCTAACTAAAGCGCTATCATGTATAAATACAAATTTTCGAGTTTTCTTCAAATTTGTGTTCATCAATCGAATAGGCTAGTTCTGATTAGAAAATAACAAAATTTGTGAAACCAAAATCCTTCATTTTTCAATTCACAGTAGAGATATTTGTCGGTATGTAATTTTACCAGTGTGGAGAATCGGAGTCAACGTGTTAAGACAGTAAACTAGCAGTCAGGAAATTCGTGCTTTTTCTTGTCAACACAGACGCCCTCCGCACCGAGCGGAGAAACGGTTTCTAAGCGATCGGTTTCTACACACAGCGTATCTTTGTTGCTTTTTATAACCTGCTTTATTTGTTTATTTATGACAGAAATATCTTCATCGCTGTTTGATGCTCGTACTAATAAATAAGAGCGAGCATCAGACAGCACGGAAGATAAGCTCCCAGAAGTTAATCCCCTGCTGCTAATGTGGTGTAGGACTTCCACGAGCACGAACACTGGCGACAGTTGAGCGCGGTGTTGAGGCTACAAGCATCTGAACACGTTGACCGACACGTGGGCCACATGTGGTACACGCAGTCATCTAACGGTTCTAACCTAACCGAAGCTAACGAAAGTTGTATAGTATATGAATAGAAATTTTCAAGTTTTCTTGAAATTTCTGGTCATCATTCGTTTGTGCTAATTTAAATTAGAAGGAAAATTTATAGGATAGCCACGTTTTTAAAAAGTAATCCTTCATTTTTAAATTCACAACGGAGATATTCGTCGACATGTAATTTTACCTGTGTGGAGAATAGCGGTTTACGTGATCGATTTCAAACCACTCATACATCAACTGATCTCTTAGTGCGACCACATTACGTGGACGATTTTCTCCATGTCTAACTTGTCGGTCAAGGTAGTCGTTCAAATTTTCTAAACATAATTTTATGTTTAGGTACTTAGCTGGCCACTCTAAATGCCTGACATGCCATGAATGACTGTCATCCCAGATTATGATATTTTTAGCCAGATGCATTTATCAGTTGGCATCCTGAAAGATAGACGAAACAATATGCCTTTATTCATTCAGATATTGAGTGAAAGGCAGCACTTGGTTATCTAGCAGTTCAGGGTTGCCATGCTGATTCAGTTTCACGAATAAGTCAACTAAAAGACCATTTTCTATGCAGCTGAAATAGCCCCAGAGCATGACAGACCCTACTCCTCCTTGCTACGCCTCTTGTACACAGGCTTCGTTGAATGTTTCATGAGGTCTTCGATGAACGCGACAGCGGGTATTCTTAGTACAGAGGCAGAATCGTGATTCATCTGACCACACGACACTTTTCTGCTGCTCTACCGTCCAATGTGCCTGGGCTTTGGTCCAGTTTAAAGAAGTGGTCTAGTAAGCAGGAGTTAACATCTGCCGTTCACGGACCACACTGCTCCATATATCCCTTGCGTAGAGTTTTCTAATGATACGAAGAGTTCGTTCAGAAACAGCTAGGGAAGGGCCATCATCAACGTTTCTCAGTAGTTCCATCCTTGATTCAAAGCGATTCCGAAAAAACAATGCGGGACACGCTGCAGCAGTTCCTATTGGTTAGAATTTTCTCCCGACCACAATTGTGCTCTTGAATTGCTGGGTTACCGGATTGTTTCCATTGTTGGCAGCCCCACATAACAGTGGGGTACGAAACACCAGTCAATTCCGCTACTTCCTTCACTGGGTGTTCCTTAGCCCGATCAAATGCAATAGCCCCTTTTAGCCATAGCGAAACATCTTGCTTTTGTCCCAACATTGTGAGGCGACGTTAAAACAAGTCAATACCATGCCAGCTCTGAATGGAGCGTGATACCTGTTCAGTACTTTCACATAATTTCGACTTCGGTCACAGCTTTGAAAACCTATTGATGAACGTACTAAATAACTTTAGCTCGAAAACAATTTATGGTTAGTTTTTGTCCGGGGGCTTATAACTGCTCTATGGACAACCATACTTGTAAAAACATGACTGCTGTCGCACTAAGTATGGTTGGCTGAGAGATAAATCGATGGAAACTGGTCATTGTCTCTTGCAAATCGAGTACATATTTCATTTTCTTTTGCAGGGTGGGTCTGCGTCCAGAGAAAACCAAAAGAAGCAGTTCGGCCGTCATGTTTGACCATCGAGCAGCCATCAAGTAGACTTTGAAACATAAAGGTAAGGTAAGTATGAACTCAGTTGTTTGACGAGGCTGTAACTATCCAGTCGTTGCAATGCGCATATGATTAAACAGCAACAATCAACTGTGCACTTTGTAAGTTCAGGCGCATCATATGGGTAGAACATTCCTTCCTGGCAGTGCTGTTACCAAGATGTCGATACACCGATGTATTCAATATTCAAATTATTCAAAGTATGTTCTACGAGGACAAAAATAGCGTATAGTTCTTGAGCTGGCCTTCACAATCCTCAACCACAGGGGAAACCTTAAGTGTAAGCACCGACTAAAGATGTTAAAGCATGGAGGTCACGCACGCTCAAAAGCTGTAGCAGATTTTACTTCAAGTATAGCAAAAGTTTTCGTTACAAGAAATGCACACATTGTGCGAGTTTATTCTAAAACGGATAAGACGGCTTGGAACGTAGCAATGGGACCAAGTCTATGTTGTGTGGGTGTTTTAAATTGCTTCTATTGCAACCATATGTATAATGTCTTTACATTACTATGGAATGTTTATGGGGTTGTCTGTCCAGGAATGATGATTTATTTTCTCAATGTTAGAATTTTCATTACATTCCATGGAAAATTTCCATGAGAGTTTGACTCTGTAGACTCGACCAGTTATGCCATCGTTGTTCGTTTTGTGGGGCACTTTTCAAACCAAGCGAATTTATGCTAAAACTTCAAGTACCGGAAACCTGAATCTCCTCGTAGCTTTAAAAATTTCTGATCTCACTCCGTTCCAGAAGGCTTCATTTACGGAGCCTAAGTTGTCCATAGGAAGCAAGGCTCCTGAACTTACGTGTGTCCTGTAGGAACTTTTCCGAATATATTTGATTTTTAAACGTATTATTAAACAAGGCATATTTGGCATTGAATATTCTTATTTTAGTCATATTCGCAGATACTTGAGTTACATTGAAAGTTTTAGCATCCTTAACAGCTTTCCTATATTTTCGAGATGAATAAAAAAATATACCTTAATGCGAAAATAGTTCGTTTTCCAAGTGGAAAGTGCGTGATGAAACTCGATTGCCTAGGTTCAGTTCTTGTTAACGCAAGTTTAAAAAGTTTTTGCACTTGTAGATAAAACTTTGTTGATATTAAGTAATATTTACGAAATTTTGGACTTCAATTAGGGTCAGTTAGATGCTTAACTCCAATATTGAACTTTATTAGAATGAAATATTCCGGATTCAAATCAAATCATTTGTCTAACCTTTCGGCAAATGCTGTGCTTTGACTTCACGTGTTCGAGTCGTTATAAACAAATTGGACCATCATAAATTTTTGCGAAAAGTTTATTTCTTCACTGGCTTCAATTCAAGTTTCACATTATCAAGTAATGATATATAGTTTCCTCAAATGATATCTATAATTTCTCATAAATGAAAAAATATATATGTATATATAATCGTTAGGTATATTTTAGTGTCGATCAAACAGAAGGTGAATATTTTGCTTAAGCATAAAAATACGATTTTCATAACGTTCCATTCATGGAGGAATTAGAGGGAAATACGCGATGCCGTGATTATCGTTTCAATATTTACTCCAATCGCAGAAACTTTGCCTATTTCAAAATGAATGGAACTTGTAGCGCATTGATGCAGAACTCCTTAAGGAACAAGAAAATAACGCAGTAACTCGGGTGATTTGTATTGGACTGCATATGTACAATATAACTACACTTAGTCCACAAAACCGACACCAGCATGCCATATCAACAAGTTGGCCGACGTCAACTGGAGAGTAAAACATGGGCGTGTAATTAGAGTGCCAGTCTCCAATAGTAAAATGTGATTTTCATTGGTGTTTTTCTTCTATTCGTATATTCATACTAAGGAACATTATGTTCCTTTCTAAATACAAAGCGAAGGCGATTCAATGAAACGATGACGAAAAACCTCAACGATTATAAGGACAGTTTCTCTAAGTTTAGCACAGATGTTAACTAAGCTCAATCATCCGCAGAAATTCCTGAAGACAGAAAAACCAGAAGTTTAGTTATCTTGAAAAAAAAAATTTAACTGCGTGCGTGGCATAAGTACGTAGTGCGAGTTCATTTAATTTCATCCAGGACAAAGATACGTCGATTCTTTTTTGGCTTGAACGCATTTTAAAATTCACCTTCCAGCAGGCAATGACCACGCGAGTTGGCAGTGAAAATATGAAGAAACGAGTTTCGTTTGAATGAGAAGTTATTCCCTTGTGGGGACATGGGAGATTTAACTTCATTACTGGGCAGGCAAACCTGCTGCGATGTGGTCACGAACTTCATTAAAATAAATTCCTAATTGACCAGTTCTCCGCAGATTGTTAGAAGACGAGCACTGCCTGCTCATGGGCAGCATTTTATGGAAAGCTTCAGTGGAGCAAAGTTTAACGTGCGATTACTGATTAGGAAGCCACATGAATTACAACTTATTCATAGTAAATAAAGTAAGCAAAAAGTACTATCAAGTTGAATAGAAATACATCTCTACATAAGAGTTCCCGTTTGAGCAACACAACTAAAGGTAACACGTAATATTGCACTTGGCTCCTAGCAAAGGAGTAATAAAGAACTACGTGATATATTAGGGCACAGTTTTGTAATAAAATTCAACACAATACATCAACATGAATGTCAACAAAAGAGGCACGTCCAACAAACCAATGCGGTCGCTCGTTTTTATCTAGCGAGAGTTGTAGTCATATACGAAATAAACTCATAATTTAACGTAAAAATTATTCAGCACAAACCAACCTGCGCACCTCCCACCGCTCGCAGAACGTTGGCGGTGCGACGTCGAACTCATGCGACTTTGCATTTATTTACAGGGATTTTTCCAGCAATTCAGTCACTCGAAACACACGAAACTTCAACGCACGCACCTTTGTACACGACTTATTGTACATTCATGATTCTCATGTGTGGAGGATGATAACATAACAACTTACTTTAGCGAATTGCTACACGAAGAAACTGTTTCGAAATAAGGCCACGAAGATCGGGTAGCAAGCCACCGCATGCACTCTAAGGTGACCACAGGCGCGTCTCAAGGCCGCTAAGGCGACCAAAGAACTACCGGTGTTCGCACTAAATCATACATCCAAGCTCAAGACAATTGTAACAAGGGTGATTCAACAGCTTCGAAGGCAGAATTCTGAAAGCAATTGACAGACGAGAGAAAACTGTGTTGGAGTGAAGCCCTACTCATGCGCTCGTCATTTGCAAATGATGCACAAAACATGAACTTTCTTCGATCTCTGCCGTGATCATTACATTAGCTTCTGCTCAAATCCTTGGTTGACATTTTTATCGCACGGTTGATTTACTTTAAACAGCCGTGTAGCGATAATTCCCTTTGATATCAGTCCATAAAAGAAACTTAGCTCGATGAGCTTTCGAGCGCCCCCCTCAAATACGTATGAAGATTCGGTCGTGATACACTAAGACAGTAAATCTACATATACAAACCGTTTTGAGGACGATACAGAATGCTTTTGTTCTCTAGTCCCCACGCACTACAAAATCTTCCTCGTGCCAATACCACAATCCTAATCATCAGGAAATCTAAACAGAAAAGTATTCCAATCTTGGACCACAAAACGCTGAACTGGAGTGAAAGTGATGAACTGGACATTCACTAGTAGTAAAGAAATATGAATTGGGTATCCACTATAGTACAGGCGATTAATTAAATCTGAACGGAAATAGATGCCCACATCTATCTCGTCTCCAGGTGTGCCAGATTAAGCTTCAAACAAAAACAAACTTAAAACAAAGTTGAGCATTTTCATACTATTTGGCCTCCAAATATTGACTTAGGTAGTTTAGTTTTCCCTGAAGATTCTCAGAAATCTTGTTTTATAAATTTGAATGGCTTCCGACTGCTTTAAGTGAATCAACGAAGCATTTCTTGCACGTTTATATATTCATTCTCATATGACACTCATGTATTAACAACCTTCAATGATCATAGTTACCAGATTAATGGTTAATGTGATATTCAGTGAAGCTTTAAATTGATGAGCAACAAAAAGGTTGAATAGTTTGAGTTGATTTTTTATGGTACAGCCCGCATCAGGTTGCGTCAACGCAAGTTGAGTGACAAGAAGATATGAGCACCAAGATGCATAGTGACCTCCTCGCCACACTTAATAAAGGAAGGAAAAAAAGGAAGCAAGATGTGAAACCGCCAGTTTATAACACTATATGCGCCAGTTTATAACCCAATATGCGCCAGTTTATTTTTTGAATTTTTGAATGAACGAGAAATTACGTGAGCAGGCGATCCCATTTTATGCACTTGAATGCATATTCACCCTAGTTTTCGAAGAAACAATAATTATTCAAAACTAAACTGTAAAATTCCTGATGTTCATCATTCTTGACAGGGTTTTTGAGGACAGGGTTAAGAACCACGCACGAGATTCCTAACAAGTGATCATGACTTGAACGCGAGTAGATTTCAAAACATCTACCGAACGTTCAATTCACCAGGTCAGCTGAAGCCAGAAAAAAAACTAAATCTCCAAAAAGACATTAGGAATAATCTTTACTCTCTAGGGAGCACAAATTACGCGATGAGTAAATGAACACAAATTTTGGAAGTTTCCCTAGGTAATATTTCTTGGCGGCTTGAGGTAAACCCTCTCCAATCCGGCGTACTTTCGACTATTTTCTACCAGAAAAATCCGTATCTAAGAGTCGAGTTATCCAATGAGCCAACTCTCAACTACGCACAAACAAGCAGCTGTAATGAACACCCAACTTTATCCTCAACATTCTGAATCACACGAAGAGCTCGTTACTTATTAAGGCACGACAGTAGGGCAACCTCGTTTCTTCATTGTGAATTTTTCACTCTAAGATCCCCTGCTGAATGGGAAGGTGAGAAGTTCGCTATCAGATCAAGCGCATCAACGTTGAACGAACAGAAAATTTGTAACAAACACGGAACCATATTGCATCCTAGATATGCCAATTACTGAGAATTTGTACAATTAAAATTCGATGAATTAATTTTAATTTCATGACGACCACCAGATTTATAGCTTGAATCTGGCCAAATAGAGCAATCGACTAGACATTTAGATATCAAATTTAGTACGAGATGTTTTTTAAATTAAGAAATGCTATTTAAGAAAGGAAGCTGCATTCATACTAAAGACAGATAGTCATACCTATCACACAACAAAAGAACAAAATCATTATAAAATTTCAGTAAAGAAATAGCAGCTGTAGAGGAATATTTTTTCGAGCTCAGTGTTTTAGTTTGGTGTTTGTAGTTTGAAATTTGCAAAAACTGCTCAAGATATCATAGTCGTGTCTCCGGGACCCGTCTTTGAGGGGGTTACCTTTTCACAATTCTAGGTTGGACAGCCAACATCAACGACTGGAAAAGCTATTCGAACACCAAGATCGTCACATTCAAATTGTTGAGACGACACAGCTAGAATTATTACCATTCGATCATGTGAAAGCACTCGACAATTCTTAAATATTCCACCAAAATTACAAACATTACAAAACGCTATAACTTGATACTTCATAGTTTCCTTTCATTTTAACCATAAAGGAGTTTACAGATTACTATCAACTATACAACATGGTTAGCATGTTTCTTGTCATTGGTATACACGGGGATGTAATGAACTTGCAGCACATTTAAAAAAATTTCTTACCACACATGCAGTAGTAGCCTTGCGTCGATTTCACGCCAACGTGTACGAAATAGGAATACGACCCACCGGTGGGTCTCAGGGCGAGAAATGTGAAAAAAGCAAATTACTGAAGCATCGTCTAAGTGCACACTAATTATTCATACAAATATTGTGAATCAACTCGGCATCCTGTAACTCTGGCTAGAAAAAAGATGAGCCATCGGACGGGTCCCACGTTAGTATGCATTTGGCACGTTCCCTGCTATGAGAATTAACCTAAAACTATCGAACTTACAATGCAACTCCTTCACCAGCGCTGAAATACGAATATCTGGTCAACGCTTCGTCAGAAGCAAGCCAGCCTTGCCGGTCGAAGCGACAGCTGGGGGCAGAATCTCGAAATGAGAGATATTTTCCTAACGCTACACTCCGGCTTTTCATGATATCCAAACACGGTTTCTGTCAGCAAACACACACCGCAGGACAAATATCTCTGAACTAGTACTATTTCTCCTATGTAACAGGTGGGCTCGTATATATCGTACAAATAAATCTGCAAACGTAGCCATACTTCAATACAAGAGACGAAATTTCGATACTCAGAATCCTTGAATTATCGATATGAAGGTTCACCTAATAGTCAAAACAGCATTTCGGACAATACTAATAGTGAAAAGAATTTTTCCTTTCGTCGAGCTAAAACAGTATATAATAAAGAAAACATCCTATACGCTACTTGGTCTCTTTTCTTGAGCTTGTCGCTTTTTTTGTATCGGAACGATTCAAAAAAAACTTTTTTTGAAAAACATTGGCACAAAATATTGGTCGCATTATCACGAGTCACGTCTATGAGTAGTTACTATTCCTATGGAAAAAATTACTTCAATGCTTTACTCGCGAAAGCAATAGCACGATGGGGAAAAATCAATATCAAAATTATTCCTGTACAAAATTTCACAGACTGTATCAAGTGAGCTTCTTCGTACCGATTCAGTAATCGAGGTCAAGTGTAAAATATCAGAGTACATATAAATAGAAAATCCTTCTTTCCAATCAAAATCTTAAAATGAGAAAATTGCACTGCAGCTCCAATCTTCATAAACGTTAGAAAAACATAAGGGAAACAACGAGTTTCAGTTTCAATATTTTGCTGTGGTAAGCCAGATGGCACACACACTCTCCAAGCATAATCCACGCAGAGTAAGGCACCGTAGAAATTTCCGTACTCGTGCTCTAAATACGTTTCAGTTCAACCTAATTAGGCCACAGGTTTACATACACTCATGTATTTTCACGTCAACACGTCCGGCCTGTCTCTCAACAAAACCCATAGCCAGAAATCGCCGCCGCTATGAAATGGAACGGTGGTGGAGCCAGAATCATGTTTCCGAAACACACGAGTCAATGAGCTTTCTTATCTTGCTATTGGCAAATCTCTACTTTTCACAAGCAAACGAAATGCACTCTCTATCTCATGCCTATTATTTGCAAACAAATAAAAACCTCTCACGGAACCAGCGGCGTAAAAAAATACGGAAATAACACTAGCAATTATTTTATGTGTAGCATGCCGCACAAAAGTGAGCTCGATGATGGAAATTTATAGAACACTTTCATTGCGTTAACAACAATTCGTCTCATGCCGAAACTTTATGAAGAGTTATGCATATCTTGCTTTGTTTCGCTCGATCGTCAACGGCACCAGAGAAACGATGCATTGAAGTCAACACACCCTCGAACAAGGCAGTAAGGAATCGTTCTTCTAAGCAATGCAGGAGAAATTTATAAAAATTTGCTTACACGTGACCTTTCTCATTGGAAATACCAAGGAGTGTCCAGACAAGTTTCATGATATATTCTGGTATATCCATTTCATTTACAAAAGTTAGCTTCGTACGCACTTAAGAAAACGGTTATGCAAATCGTTTATTTCACAAATATTGCATAATTGCCGTTCAGTATCTGCATTGCTGATTACATCGGCACAGGTAAATGAAAATGAACATCGAAACACAGGTCCAGCTAGACATGCACCATAATTTCCCAACGAATTTCACGTAAATCATGGAAAAAAATTACACGAATACTTCCAAGCTCCCATAGTTCAGTAAAATTGATAGACGAAGCAACGAAATTCTTTTACAATATGTTTCAGGCATGAAGAAAGACTAAACTTCAGCTTACAACGCAACTGACTAACCCCTCCAGACAAGCCACATAAGGCTGTACTCTGTCATCGATTCTTTTTGAGCATTACATTAAAATGAAAGAAAATAGTGATCATAACAATTTAATTTGAAAAAATAGAATAACCCGTGTTGACTGAAATTTGGACGATTGGAAAGTGCCATGCCCAAGAACGATATATCGTTTTGCCTCTAAAACTGCCCCTCTAGAATCACAATTTTGAAGAACAGCCTGTGAGCTAGCTTGCCTCATTACATAAAAAAAGACTTGGCGAGGTTTGTACTTCCCTAAGCACCAACGTTTCCTAACCTAACATGAAGAGTTACAGAAAAGATAAAGAAGAATGACTTTCATCAAAATTGCAACTCAAATTCGAGTTATTTAAGCTCGATAAAAGCTCAAGAAATGACAATTTATACAAAGAACAGACCCAAAATGTTCCGAAAATCATTTCTCTAAAATTCTTAGGCGAAGATCAATGGGACCGAAATGAAGAAAATTATTCAAAACATCATTGCACTGAGAGTTGGATCTTCATTGCGTCTCGTAAATGGAACTAAATTAATTAGTCAAAAGAGGGCTTAACAACTATCGTGTGATATATATTACTCTTTACTCTTGCTGCTACTATTCTAAGTCTTTTTCCTATTATAAACTTACTTTTCAAATGTGTGGCATAGTGTTTTAACATCAATAATTTGAACATGTTAAAGACAAGAATGCATAGAATAAAAATTCATCTCACCACTGCCATCCCACATAGTTCTCTACATTTGTACACGTGGGTGAATCATCAGAAAATTTTCTTCCATATAGTCAAGCTACAACTGATCAACACGCAACAACCCACTGAGCGAAACAATAAAAAATCATCATTCAGCGTGTTTCCCCAAAAGTCATTTTGTACAATAACAGATATTTGCGAGTGTTGACCAGACTTAAGTATCTTCAAAAACCTTGCAGCGCATCAAGACAAGGACGGCACGCGTCACTACCGACGAGCGGCCATCATTGGTCGGGCGCCGAGTTTAGACGCTGCATTTCGCCTGGGTTTACTAACTTTCTTGACAGTCGTCGAAGGTCTGACGGCCTTCTCAGAGGCTTCATTACCCAAGCGAGCTTTACCAAGTTTACTACCGATCCCAGTTTTGAGGGGGTGGTTTTTAAGAAGATTAGACCGAGTCGTGAAAGACTGCTTTTGCATTAATTGATCCCTTGAGTAACTAGGCCTGTGTTCAGGTCTATCAGGAGCTGCAGAGGCACAATCCACACTTGCTGACATTCGGCTATCATTGCCAAAAAATACTCCGACAGAAGACGCATCTTCCTCGAGAGGCGATGCGAGTCTCTCTCCAGACGACTCAATCATCGCTCTTTTGGGCAGAGGTTCTAGGGTCTCAGAGCAAAAAAGATCGTCGTCGTCATCTTCCTCAAAATCCCCATCCGTTTTCACACTTGTACCATGGTCCTGGATCGGGGAAAACAAACGTTCCGAGCCGCTCCTGCATTCGGCAGAGTTAGCACTTTGATGGGACGAGACCTTGGTGGGGTTGGTGGGGTTGGTGCGGTCGACAGCAGGCTGGGTATGGGAGAACGAAGAGGGTATGTTAGGCCTGGGACGAGGAGCATGCAGAGTTCTGACGGCGTTTGGGTGTTGGTTGTCCTCCGGCACGCGACACATGAGCAGCTGAGGCATGAGCGTCGTGGCACGAGCTGCGAAATTAAGAAGCGCGTCGGCTCCGTCCACCATTTGCTGGAAATCCGACGGAGACTGTTGGCCCACGTCTCTGTACAGGAACAAATATATTAGAAAATACTCTTTCGATTTAAAACGGCCATTCAATTGGTCTGTCATAAATGTATAGGTCTGTCATAAATGTATAGGTCTGTCAAATAGGTCTGTCATAAATAGGTCTGTCATAAATGTCATAAACAGGTCTGTCATAAATGTCCCTGTACAGGAACAAATATATTAGAAAATACACTTTCGATTTAGAACGGCCATTCAATAGGTCTGTAATGAATGAGCCTGTTCTAATCATGCGTGTGAATGATTAACGTAACAAAACTTCGGAGATCCGATTCGAAAATACAAGTTCATCGGTGAAATGCTACCACAAGAAAGACAAGCTGTCGCCTTCCCTGCCTCAACTGTTTAGATTCAGACACAGCAAACTTGAGCCCTTTCAAATTGGCTGGGGCATATGTGTACCAGTCCAAACTTGGCAACACAAAATTCCAGGATGAAGGTTAGAGTTAATGAGAAGAATTTTTTAAAGCCATAGTCGGAA
Source organism: Orchestia grillus (assembly GCA_014899125.1). NCBI lineage: Eukaryota > Metazoa > Arthropoda > Malacostraca > Amphipoda > Talitridae > Orchestia > Orchestia grillus. The sequence goes on from VOMN01094256.1 coordinate 40,187, forward strand.
AATGGACTCGTACAATACTGCATTTCATTTGCCTCGATACCAGACTCGTGCATAGCGCGTTGGTGAATGATACACGATAGCTCAATAGATCACGACGCAGAGCTATCTCACACTTCAGTAAGCCTGAAGTTGTAAGTCTTATTATTCAGTTGGATCCTACATGAAGTTGGAAGTCCTATTACTCAGTTGGATCCTGTATGGAGTTGGAAGTCCTATTACTCACAAGTTAGATCCTACATGAAGTTGAACTCGCCAAAGATGCCATATATCAGGCATTTAACTTTCACAAGAAAACTAACTTTCACCGAAATTTTATTTCAAAAAAAAATCCAAAATTCTCAAGTCTAACTAATTTAACCAACTCCTTCAACTGGTTTTCTTCTCATGAAATTAATCAGGAAAAGTCCCTCTCGCATTGAAGAAAAATGTCAAAATTAACAAACATTATGAAGTCAATTGAAAGTGGATTCAAACTGCCTAAAATTTCCTACAAAATGGACTTTCAGTAAGCGACACTCGAAAACAAGAGTGACGCATGTCAGAAGTAAGCCATTTCTCACCGCAGAATAACACACTTCGTGTTCAGGGTAATAGAGCGGATGAAACCCGTTATCAAAACTCCGTGTATATAAAGATAAGTCAAAATTCCAGACACTCTACAGTGAATTAACGTGATCTCATCAAGGATAAAGGTAACAAGGTATCAAAATTCCGTGCATGCAAACGATGATGAAATTGAGCAAAAGAAGATTGCCGCATAAGCCAAGGACGCACCCAACATCGCTCTCGAAGGATCCATCCGAGAAAGCCTCATCGACGCTGGAGGTTGGAGAGCCAGCGTCACCCCCTTTGGCTGAGGTCCCAACTCGACTGCGAACCTTCCCTCGTGAGGTGGAAGGAGCGAGGGGAGGTGTAGGAGGCGTGGAAGAACAAGGGGACGAGAAGGAAGAAGAGCAAGGCGAGGTAGAGTGGGATGCAAGGGACCACGGGGAAGTAGAGTGAGGCGGAAGAGAATAGAGTGTGACTCCTGCGGTGGAGTGGGTGCTGTAGTGAGGCCCGTAAGAGTTGTCTTGGGTTGATGACGACGGTTCACCAGTCCCCTGCTCAGAGATAAAAAAATTTATCTTCAGGTCTATAAACACCAATTTTTATAATTTCTAAATAACATACAAATTCACCCGCTAAGTACGTTTTCCAATGTACAGTACAGATTTTGTACGTATCACCGGCGGGTCATTTTACCCTTACCCAAACTGCAAAGGTGCACAAAGAATGATAAGATGATTTTCGTTCAGCCATCGTCTAGATTACAAAAGCGTATCGTCAAAGCTGGCCGGAAACACCTCCGTGAAGGTGAGAAATTAAACATCTCACTTACACAACAACGAAACAATCACTTTAGAGTTAAAAAATTAAATGCAAACGAAAAACAATATTTGAATAACTTCTGAAAACGAAACAAGAAACGCAATAAGATTTTAAAAATCCGTCATAACACGAAGTTTCTGTGAAACTTAATTCGCTCATCCCTATATCATGGCAAAACCTCATGAATCAATCTGCCAGTTATTTCAGCGACAAAAACGAGTATAAAAATACATCAGCACACTGGATTTCGTGATGTCATGAAGATGCGTAAAAGCCCCGGGCTACACACCAAGTACAAAACGGTCGCGAAAAATTCTAACATGAAGAAAAAATGGTACCGGAACCCATCTGGTACAGGGTGAGTAACGTACGAGCAATTTTATTTGGATACTAAACATAACCGAGATCTAAATTGCACGTACACTCAGTCAAGAAACTTTACATCACAAAGAAAAATTACTTGAACGGTAGAGTTACGAAGGCATCAAGAAAATTTATAAAATTTAAACTATCCAAGAAAATGCAACGCGAACCCTTCGGTCGCATATCAACAGAAATGCGTCAACGTCGTTTCTAGAATGCACGACAGCTGAGCCGCACGTCAGCAACGGAACGACGGGGTCGCCCGCGTACGCTCGAGAGTCGCAGGCTGGCAACGCTTTGTACTCTCGAGTTGCTGTCGCCTCACCATGGAGACTGAGGCCGCGTCAGAAATACAGCATTTAGTCTCTGAAGTTCAGCTGATCCAGTTCATTGACAAACCTAATTAACTCCACAGTTCAACTTGATTCACCCAGAGTCGCGCTCACTCACCCAAAGTTGCTCCAGTAACCCAAAGTTGCCTCACTCACCCAAAGTTGCTCCACTCACCCAAAGTTGCCTCACTCACCCAAAGTTGCTCCACTCCCCCAAAGTTGCCTCACTCACCCAAAGTTGCTCCATTCACCCAAAGTTGCTTCACTCACCCAAAATAGCCTCACTCACCCAAAATAGCCTCACTCACC
>VOMN01094269.1:0-15038 GCA_014899125.1 Orchestia grillus
ATATTGAAAAAATAGTAGAAAAACACTCACGCTCCGACAAGTTTACCCGTGAGATTCATAATAAGGAAAGAAGAAAGAAAAAACCTTTATTCCGAAATCAGTCACATATAAAGCTTATCACCTTCGGGTTTTCATTTAGTAAAATTACAGCCTTAAAATTAAAACGTTGAAGTCGCAATGGAACTTCTGATGGTGATCAGTATGACTACAACCTTAAAATTACGGGTGGAAGTAGCGTTGAAACTTGGAATTGTGATTCATAATTTTATGCTAAGCACGAAAAGTGAAGTGTTAACTCGAAGAATATCTTAAATAAAAATTACAGTGCAAAGATAGCCTACTGCAGCTTAAATTCTGTTATACAGAAGATAAACCGCAAAATGATAACAAAGAAGTCATGATGCATACGAAATATTATGAAAGAAAGGAAGAAAGAAAGTAAAATCGTTTATGCTGAAATCAGTCACATGCAAAGCATGGTACAATCTAGTTTCCTGACAGTGTGACAACCGACTAAAATTAGGTGTGGAAATCGAATTGAAACTTACAATTGTGAATCTTAGTTTGGAGATGGGTGCCAGAAGTTGAAATTAGCCAAAATCATTCCGTAGTTTTTCAGGCATATCTCTCTAAGTTCAAAACGTGCAATTTTGAATTTTGGACGGATAACCATAATTTTCTGATACGTAATATAGTCCAACTTGCTTCGAATTGTGCAGAATGAGACATTAATAATTTAACACTGCCTCCGGAGCGGGTCATATATGGTACACGCGTTAATCGACTCTAATCTAATGTAACCGAAGCGCTATCATGTGTGAATACAAATTTGTAAGTTTTCATGAAGTTTGTGTTCATAACTCGTATATGCTGACTTAGATTAGAAGGAAAATGAATAGGATAACTGAATTTGTGAAACCAAAATGCATCATTTTTAAATTCACAACAGAGATATTTGTTGACATGAAATTTAACCTGCATGGAAAATCGAAGTCAAAGTGTTAAATTAGAGTCGTAGTACGACCGAATAATTTCCGCTGTCTAGTTCTTGCGCGATGCATATTAACAGTGTGACGCGAATTCAAAGTTATACTGGGTAAACTTATGCTGTTAGAGGGAAAGGCATAATCAATTATTCCCAGAATACGTGGCACAAAGATGGCCCAGAAGCAAGGTAAAGCAAGGCCCTGAAGCAAGGTAAAGCAAGGCCCAGAAGCAAGGTAAAGCAAGGCCCAGAAGCAAGGCAAAACGAGGCCCAGAAGCGCACAAAACCCAAGAACTGGGTGAGGAGAGAGCACGAGGGCCGACAGAGCACCGTAGCTCCGCCAGCCAGCACTCGCTGGACGTGGACCACGCGGCGACCGAGAGATAGGAAAAGCTGAAGTTGACGCTCGTGTCCACAGACCTCGCTCGGTCTCGCGAACTGGGCAACAATTGGGATGTCTGAATACGCCCGACTTGATCGATCTCATATCGCGATTCCAAGTATTCGAGTTGACTCTTTACAACGAGTAATTGATTTGACTTGAGTGAAAGACTAGACCACCCGTAACCCGCAGGTTCAATGTTTTAAAGCCCCGTTTAAGCCTCTAATGATTTTAGTTTCTTTTCTTGCAGATATCCAAAGCCAACGAAAATAATTCATCCGTCTTAATCCCAATGAACCGTAACCAAAAACCTTCAATTAATTACCGGGAGATGAGTTTTGAATTTTTACTCAATGTTATTTCCTTGAGAGTGTACACGATTGCGAGATAAGAAGATAAGAGCGTTAGTATTTTATAGAGATAAATAAATGTGCGATGTTGCCGATTGGTCGAGCATTAACGGACAATTTCGTATTCTTTTTTGTTCGTTGATGACAATGTCACTTCAATTTTTTGAAACTACCGTAGAGCGCCATAATTAACCAGTCCTTGACTCGTGAAGGATCAAATGCAAGAGAATTTTTTGGAGACCATAGACAGTAATTTATTAATTTGTACCTCGCATCGTAGATGCAAGAAGATATCCAACTAACCATCATTTCCACACCAGCCGAAGGCTTCAATTATTCACGTAAGCAAGAAAATGCAGCAATATTTTGGACGACAAATATGATAATGAGCCAATACAATTTCTCAGAACTTTATAACTGAAAGAAATGAAAAGTTTCACCTTGCAGTGAAGTGCAATCTCGACCTTTAATACATTCATGCGAGCCTTTCCATGACAAAACCATCACTAAAGAAGATGATAATATTACTTACACAAACAGCTCCGAAAAAATTATGCGTACCGATGTTGGCAAATAAAAACACTCAGCTAAAACTCTCCACTAAAGTTTATTTACTGTGGAGTCGTCCCCAGCATGGAGCGCTAGATCAGTTCCAGTAAACATCCCGTCTGTCGTCTTATTTGCTGCTCATACCTCGCTCTGTTTATATCTTCTGACACAAATACTTTCCGTGCTATTTGATATTCTGTCTCGCTGATCCCGCTCGATGAGGGGGACGGCTGAAGAGCGGTCGTTGGTGAGAACTGATCTAGATTCCAGCGCTCAGGGGAAGACCACTGTGTAGTTCGAACTGAAATGAAAAGCATGGTGGGGCTCACACAGTGAGCTGGAATCTCAAGCTATCCACTCAAGCACCTGAACTTCAAAGCAAGCACAGGCAATAATTGAGGCTTTTTGTTACGGTCTAGAAACTCCTTTTATGAACTACACCTCCTACGACAGGACGCTCCTTTGCATATTTTGTTTGGGCACTAAACTAGTCCAGAAATTTTTAGGAGATCACCGTGAGACACTTTGTGCAATAATCCAGCAAGAGACGTCATCACAAGGAAGGCCGGCTTATCGTTCAACATGCCGTCATGCTAAGGAGTCGCGTAAAGACAAAAACTGCAGCATTCCTCCAATGAAAGTGGTTCCTGGGCGTCCTTTTCGCGCGGACCAAACAGGCGCACGCGACGATACTCCGAACGACTGAAGCGAAGGAAACGAAGCTCAAACGAAATTCAAAGGAAGGTATAAAGCTGCCTCAAGATTGGACAAATACTCCGAGATATGATAAAAACTAGAGAATGCGTTTTTCATTAGAAGCTTGTACTAAAATTAAGTATGAAACCATTTCTAGCAAATAAAGAAAGGGAAATACGAGACTGTTTTAAAAAAATTACTTAAAACCAATATTGCAAAATGAAAACATTAAAATATTTTTCAAAACGAAACGTTTAAACTCTCACTAAAGACAAAAATTCCACAGCTCGTTATCGCAAGACACACAATGAAGAGTTATCTCAAAAGGACAAACTATGGAATCACATCTCAAGACAAAAGCAGCAATAAAAAGTGTCATCTCAAGAACGGAAAAAGAAAAAGTGCAACCTCTTTTTGAGGCTACACTCCAGAAAAAATAAGTGAAAAGAGCTACCTCAAGACAAAAACAATACAGTGTTTTCTCAAGACGATAACGGCAAACTAGTACCACCGTTTAGAGCAGTTAATTCTTCTTAAGTCATCTACAATACCCGCAGCTACTTCTTCAAGGTAGATCGGCAGGTTTCTCAAGCTATCCAGGATGTGAGGAGTAAATTGGGCGATTTTAAATATTAATTTTTCTATTTTCCAGACAATATATGTGACTAGAGTACCTGTTAGACCTGGCCCCAAAATAAAGTCCTACTCTAGAATTTATCGAAATATACTTACTACACGGTCGAAGGCCATTAGGACGGAAAGAAGCTCATTGTTACTAAATTATTTGAAAAGACGTGGGGAGTAGTTCACTCCTTTTTACAAGAGAAAATTCGTTGTTGATGAGGGTGCACATGAGAGAAGCTCGAGGATGATTGCTTTGGACCATCCAAAGGTCCTCCAGTAACGGGGAGTAAAACTCGGACCGTCGTGGTGTTCGCAGATCTCACAAGTGATCGTAAAATTCCATCATTATATCGAGGCAGGACTCAAAATCAACAGTGCTGAATACACAAAGATTCAGGAGACAGTCACGCAATTCTGAATTAAGAAGAACTATGATCCAAAGCCAGTCCTGTTCGCTCAAGACTCAGGGCCCGATCCTGGGGCCAAAACTGTCCAGAACTTCCTCAACGAAAAATTGCCTCTATCTATACGTAATTTAGGATTCTTGCGCTTATTGACGATGGGACAACGTTGAAAAGGTGTATGATGATCAACCTCACAGCACTGTTCAATCCCTGAAGTGTTCAATCCATCGAGGATTTCGATCACTTAGGCAGGACCTTGCTGTGACGGCCTGACGCGCTAGAGCGCATCCAGTCGGTCATTGATGCTGAGGGCTCTCACATCAAGTAAATTGTCAATCTACAATCCAACAAACTTTCCTTCGAACATTTTTGCATAGTTTTATTCCTCTTATGCACCTAAGGTTTGAATTTGTAACTCTATTAATCCCACAGTACCATTTATATGCATGAATACGATTCATATAAACGTATATATGCGTATATGAATCGTGAATTGTAAAAAATGTGAGCCCATTCTCACGGCTTGTCACTGCGAAACATACTTTGGGTTTGCAAACAGGTTTGATGAAGGTCTAAAAAGAAGCAAAATTAAAGATAAACCCGTAACTTCGACAAGCTTATACAATTATATTATACTTTAAAACACTAATATATACATACATATTCGCCTCTTTCTCTATAAAATATATACATATATATATAAAACTTTCCAGAATAAAATTTAAAAATAATAAAATTTCTAGTCTCCTGTATTAGAATTTGCAGACACCACTTAAGAAAAGGTAGTACGTAACGTATACATACGGTAAAATCCAAACCAATAAAAAGAAATATATGCACTGCAAATTCTAATATAGCAGACTGGACAATTCTTATAAATTAATCCGGTTATAAAATTTATTCTAACATAATTAATGTACTCTCTTCAGCCACTAAATACGTTTGTTGTTCTACGTAGAGCAAGATGAGAAACATCGCGTTTCATTCCTCAATTCTTGATGGAACATTCAATTCTTGGACGAAAATAGAAATTTTTACACCGATTCTGTAATACGTAAACATAATTTTGCAAAATAATTGTCCTTTGCGAAAACTAAACTGGATGGCGGAGAGCGGACCAGGAACGTCTGCAGCCACCCCCGGACCGGTCAGAAAAATTACTAACCTAAGTCCTAACTTAGATTCTGGTGCACAGGCTCGTTACGTCCGTAGTTTATACTTTATACTTTCTCTAAAACAGACGTGAATCTTTTATCTATTGTATAAAAAAAATCAATTATCACGACGGTTGGCGTACGATGAATTCTTGACAGGTCGGGTAACAAATAAACGCATGCTATTCCAAGATCGCCAATCAACGTCCCCTGGTAGTTTTGTCGAGGATATATGTGAAAGTTCTTTGCAATGCTGTAATATTTGTGGGCACTTTTCAATGTGAATTTATTTGCTACTAGTAGCTCGTTTGGTTTACATTAGCATAAATGTTGTCTGTCAATGTATTTTCGGTATGATCTGCTCATTTTCCGAAACACTAGATAAAAAGACATATAAATGCATAAAAGAAACTAGTATACTTTTGAAGAAAAGTAAACCCTTCACACGCACCAAGGAACATGACTACATTTTCCTTGCAAGTCACGGATATCAAGAGGTAGGCTATTGCACAACCACTCACGATTAGCGCACTGAGGGAACTGCCCGTGCGTGCCACGGTGCCAGCGCTGCCAGGGCAGCCAGGCCCAGGCAGCCAGCATAGTCCAGACTTCAGAGATTCTGCGGCGACGTGACCTCGGCTTGCAGTCATCCTCATGCTTTTACAGCTAAGTAGATTCTGAGTCACACTGATCATGGGTGAACGATATTACATACAGTTATCCATTATAGTTTAAAAAAAATAGTCATATGCACCTTAGCCAGTATCAATGCCCTATTCGTTTTTCGCACAATTCACACGTCTTGATGGATGAAAATAAGTACCAACTGAATCCCTAACGTTAAAATCTTATAGGCAGACGTTTCGGGCCTTAAAAATTCATCTTCGGTGTTTGAAAAAAAAAACACTTTCTTGAATATTCTATAGAACATTGAAAATACGACAGTACTCTGAAACACACAATAAAAATATGAATAACTAAACTCCTATAATTTCTAACCCTAGACCAATGAAAACTAATTGTCTATTGTCTAAGTTGTCTTACATTTGTTAGGGGCCACTAAAGTGGCAAGATGCCACTTTTCCTCTAAGATTAGAAGATATAGGGATTCAAATATTTAAATTTTCATTGTTTGACTAGAATACTCTCGCATTTTCCCTTTCCTGTAGAATGTTATTCAAGAAAGTACTTTTGTTTTTCAGGTATAGAAGATGGATATTTAAGATTGTGTCTTTCTCGTCTGGGTGTCAGTTTGGGTCTCTGGGAGCATGAAAGAAAGAAGTTTGTTTACAAAAAATTTCATTCCCATGAGCTTGAAAAAGTTATTACAGCATATTCGACCATTACTCACAAGAAAGGAGAAAAACAATTTAACACAGCCTATACGTATATTTTTCGTGACCTAAAAATTTCTGATGTCGTTTCAGTGCATGGAAAGTGGGTTAAAATGTGTGTGTCTTCGTGGGCTCCGTGGCATAGTGGTAGCGTAGAGGTCTCATAACCGAAAAGACTTGGGCTCGATACTCAGCTCAGGGAGGCACTTTCACGTGACTGCGGAGTACTTCCCTTGGAAAAGGAAGTTTAAACCATACATTCCTCACATCTCACACAACAACAGTAGTTGTAAGGCATTTAATATCCAACGGCAAAATGTGCTTGAATTAATTAAAGTTATTTTTTCTATAATTATTTCTTATACAGTTATCTGAAGTCTCAGATTTAAAACCAAAACCAGGAAGGCTTACAGAATACTATTTGAGTCAGAATTTCCAATAAATCAATCGATATGATTCAAATCAAGTAAAACTAGTTAATAAGTCGATTGATATACTTCAGAGAATAAACTGAAATTTTCGAATTCGGCTGAATCCATGTATTGAAAATGAAGGATGACATAAATTTTCCTTTTTAACCGTGTAATTAAAGGCCTCTTGTGTAGCATAGCATAATGTAAACGGGAAAAATAGATATGAAACATGTACTATTTTTATTTTATTTTCAAATAATGAAGTTAACATGCCCCAGCTTGTATTGCTCTAAAAAAAATAGGAGCAACACATTGAATTTAATAACTGTGGATGTATAGGTTTCATTTCGCTTAGTGCTGTGCATTTTATTCTCGATTTTTACAATTATTTTCACAATTTATTTTTTTACTTCCACAATTTATTTTATGTTTAAGACATATTTTGATAATTTTTCCAATTTTGCTAACTTCAAAGATAAAAATTTTCCTTATTAAAATATTTTTAATCATAGTTATTAACATCTAATTCGAGTAAAATTAACGGATATACAATAATTTCCTACAGCAAATTACAAGCGATAGTTCAGCGATATTAACTGTCAAGCCATTGTTTGGAAGACATTCCTTTCATGAATCAAGACTAATACAATACTCACAATATACTTCCTATTCGTGTGATGTTTCCTGTAGAAATAAAACTAAAAATGTATTACTCGAATAAAATTGTCCGTATTAAAATTGAATCCGTTCGTTCGGAAATTCCGACAGCCGTGTCGTGCCGTCTGTTGTCGGCTCTGATATTTATATGCACTTTTCATTACAAAAACAATATCATTTCGCTATACGGTAGGAACAATCTTATTAATACCCTCAAAAAGACTCTTTATTGACCAAGTACTGCATCTCCAATATTTGGCAAAATGGGAGACAATGTCGATAGCACGTTCATAAAGTTTTGTGAGGCCGTCGGTGCTGCCATTGATAAACCATTCGTGTGGATCAGAGGTAAGGAAAAGCTAAATTTGGAAGATACTGTTAGACTTGAATAGCGTTATTTAGTGGTAGTTTCTAACCTATTTGAGTTTAGTTCAGGTAAAAATTAATTTACATCAGTTCTTAGTTATTATGCCGACAGGTTTCATTCTGGGCACTGTTCACTCTCCAGTGTATGCCGTGAGAATTATGTAGAAGGCTGGTTTACATCCAACAGGGCAAGAGCATCCAACCTTACAGTAGACTATAAATTAGTAGAAGGACTTTGTAAGGTGAGTAATTTTTATTAAAGCATCCCAATTGGCAAACAAATCATTAAAAATGCAATTTTATTGCTTAAAAAACTAGTTTAAACAAGAGGTTACTTAAAATCAAGGTTATGGAATTAAGGTTATGATGAATGTTAGCCCTCATTGTAAGATCAAATTGCCAACTTTGGGAGGGATTTCAATTATATTTTGCCATAATATCTGGCTTCAAAAGCAGAATATGACTAGATTTAGAGGTATATAACTTCGAATTTATTTACTGTGGAAGCTAAACTTGACAACTTGGCTGCCATCATAATGCATCTGCTATATAGTCTGTAGATTGCAAATAAATCAATGAGATAGCATAGTCTTCGACAACTTAGTTAATAGCTAAGTTTTTACATTTTATTTTTTGTATTTATATAATTATAGTTAAAATGCAAAGACATTTCTAGTTGTGTGGCAAAAGATAAAAATTAGCACAAATGTCATGAAAGAACCTTTATGATTTGAGCTCTTTATTTGTAGCAATGTTTTTGAGAAACGAGCTTACGAATTTTGATGAATTGGTGTCAACATTTAATTGCAGATCTTTTTGTCTTTTTTGAGTAAGCAAATTTTCACCTTTCATTCATTAGCCGCAAAAATGTAAAGCCCTTTGCTTAGGCTCAATTGTTAAAATTATGCCTTTCTTTTTACTGGATATATTTTTATGAAACTTCAGATTAATTGATTTATAATGATTTTAGATTCATTTAAAACTCCTTTTTCTGAAAAATATTTTGTGATATCATTAGCTTTATAAAAGGACTACAACTGATGCAATTGAGTCTTAGTTTATGGTTATTGATAAGTTGGCCTAATGTACAGATTATCTTATTCATTGTACAGCCTTCATTTTAGTCTTATTGGGTAAAAAATTTTTTAAATGATATAAACCTATTAGATGCAAAGAATAAATGTGAAAAGATAATGGAATGATTGACTTATATGCTTTAATTCAATCTCTACTGAAGTTTGGGCCATATTTTTACAAATTTGGTCTAGTGTTGTATGCAAGTTAAATGATACTTAATTACAATCAAGTAAACAAAACTAAAATAACTAAAATTACCTTAATACATTGATTGCAACATGAGCCACCAGTAGGTCGTTACACCCGTGGAAAGATAGCATCATTGCAGCCCCGTGTTAACAGATAGAAAATGCAGATGCATACTGCGGTGGAAAACTGGTTGTACAATGAAAATTTGTTTAATCTTCTTTCTGTTCTAAACTTTTTAAAAACTAGCGTTCTACTGCACCTGAAAAAAGTTCTATTCAATAAGACTAGAATGAAGGCTATATGATGGATAGATTGTTCTGTGTGATGTGCAAATCTAAAGTAAATATTGACCTTGGTCTTTTAAGTTTTCTTAAACTAGATTAATTAAGTTCAACATTACAATTTATACAAATAAAATATGCTGTATGTAATGGATAAGATATGTAATCCTTTAGTAAAGGTATTTGGAAAGTAGGAAGAACAATTTTAATCAAAGCAAATTTTGTAAAATTAAAAATTATACTGTTATATGCCTTACCTAAATGAATTCAACAGAACTTCCTACTTGCAGTACAGTCTTGATTTTTGTATCATTGGCTGGAACATTTTTTGTCTAAGGTAAAAGCATGTATAATATTTGTTTAGAACAAGGAAAATTATTATCAAATTAGTTTTGTTGGACAACCTGCAATACACATTCTCATGGCCTAGTTCACTTCTTTCAAGTGTCTTTCATTGTCTTTCATTTGTTATATTAAGTTAGGCTGAATTAGTTTTGTTCAGTTCAGTGGATTTGATTGGAATTGGAGTTGGACATAATGTAACCTGCAAAAGAAAATGATAACTTGTGAAAATGTAGCTTTATATTTCGTGGAGTTTATATTAGGCTGATCTATTAGTATGACAGCATTTGAATATGTTTCTATTTACCTTTTTTATGTGTTTCAAAACCTTCCAAAAATGAGTTACTACACATGACAAAAAAGTTCTATCCAAGGAGATTAATGTTAAGGCTGTACAGAAAAGAGAATATTACATTAATGCCTAGATAAAGTAAATAATTGCTGAAAATTTTGATAGTTATAGTATTATATCAGCATTTGAGTACAATTTAAAAATTATTTGAGTATATTTTTCAGTTGTTCACTAATGGTGAAGTGTTTGTCTTTTAATAGCAGTTCATTCACCTTTTTTATATTCTAATGGCATTNTAAAGGCCAATCAAAAGGAATCGGTGTGGTACCACCGTCAGTTTCGCAGAGTTCCCACCATAGACCAGTGCTACACGGATGATGTAACTTGCCAGTATGAGGCCAATCATCAATTCAACAGGGACAAGTAAGTGTTGTCAGTATAGAGTCAGACTGTGTCATGCTGTGTAGAGTGAGTGAAGTGGGACTGCAATATTGAAGAAATATTAGACTTCAAAGGATTATGAATGAAATGCCTAAAATACAGAGTGAAATAGAACTGTAATTATACTATTTCTTTAAGCTTCTATTCAGTGAATTCATTTCTGGCAGAAATCATTAGTTGTCAAAGATTGTTATGAAACTAGCATGTAGTAAGAGAGATGCAGGCAAATTCTAGTTCCTAGACAAGTATTGGATGAAAATCCTTTTGAAAGTTGGATTTGCACTGTGATTTCCTAGATTATTGATCACGTTCTAAGCTGAGATTCAATGTTGCTCAAGAAAGCTCTATTTTTATAAAATAAAATTAGATTACTTCAGTGTCTCATCTTTTCTCTTCCATCATACTTGTAGATTCTAGTGTCAAGTTAGATTTTGTTGTACTACAATTTCAATTTAGTATGTCATTGATTGGTACAGACTAGACTTTTTGCAGGTCATTGCTTGGCTTTATCTCTTGAAAGGAATCAAAGTTGTATTTGCATCATTGCAACATTGATTGTAGTTATGATTTGGTGTAATGTGTGCCACTTTTTACCAAATTTTGAGAGATGAAACCATCCTATGTCTCCACTTATTTTATGGGTTGCTGCTGTAGACTAAACCTACTTTAGGGGATCAAATTATGCAAAAAAGTTTCCTCAAATTATCAGAATGGAAATCAGTTGTTTTGTCTGCACCAAGAATGTGTTAAAACTTATGTGAAAATTTTTCATTAAAATGTCTCGCTGTGCATTATTATTATATTGAAAATTATGAACAGTCATCTAAAACACATTTTTTTTGTCTCAACTCTACCCTACTATTTAAAAATATCAATTCAATATAGGTCTTCACAGTGTTCATTCAAGTGAGATTTACAGATCAATTACTCATCACCAATCACATTGATGCAATAGTCACAATGTGGATCCTTGCTCAATTGCTGAAACTACAATCGGGTCTTGAAGTGATCTATTCCTCTAGAATTTGGAGTGTGCGTCTACATCTGTTTTTGAAAATGTTTGCCCCTGAATACACCTGATTATCTCCCCATTGAAATCACTGTGAGGTTGCTCAGGCACTGGAGAAGTGTTATGCCTCAAGAGGAATGTCACACCATTTCTGTGCATTGTACGGAGCCCATGCTGAGTGTCCTCATAACATTCGGGAAACTTTTTCTGTCCCAATGGCAAATCAGCAATTCATATTTTTTATTCAATTGCAAAGGTCTAACACCGGCGTTGTGTTTCTATGAAAATATCGTGCAAGGAGCATGATGAGCAGGTGGTGTTTTGTAGGGCTTCTGCTACGGCGACTGGCTCTGCAGTTCAACTGTAGCACGCCCATTTCCACTTATAGTATCATACATAGCCAAGGATGTGCGAGAGTGTTTTCCGTCGTTAGGCCACCAACCCCAAGAATATAATGCAAGGTTCATAGTATCATTCCCATCATGTCATTTTCATCTCTGACTGTTCTGTAATATTAGTAAAGTATTTTATTCTCTGTAGGTATGAATTTCCAAATTTTTCAGGTCTGTCGATGATGAAATTTTAGCGATCCTGAGACGCCGTCAGGAGAATTGCTACATGCACGAAGGCCCAGACCGTGTAAGACGCTGCGCCAAGTTGGTAGAGGACTACGAGCGGGCAGCAGAGGCCTGGTTCATTAAGTGTGGGTTTTATATCATCTTATGTTCTTATCTAATTTGGTATTACCTACCTTTTTTAATCTAAGTTTTATTTTATCTAGTTTTTATCTGAGTTTGATTTAACTAAAGTTTAAAATAAGCTCTAGTTCCTATCTGAGTTTGAGTTTTAGTTAATCACACGTTTTTATTTAAGCTTGGTTTCCACTGAAGTCCTCACCAGAAGTGGACAACCTGAAGGCTTTTATTTATTTTTTATTTTATTCATTTTTGTTGAGACGAGAAGGGCTCTGGTTTTCTGAGACGTAATTTTCTTGCATATTGCTGTTGGCCAATTAATGACTTCAATTAGTGTAGATGGCAAATGTGAGGGCTGGGGAACCTTTTTTTCACGAAATTCTCCTGCCAGACCTAATCAGTGGGTCCGAGAATTGATTGTGGTGGTACATGCCTCTCTAGATGCAGCTATTAGATTTGGTGAACTTCTGCTACATCTCTGATGCATCAGAACTTTTTTCATTTTTTAATATAGCTATGGGTACTGGCATCTCCATAGGGATACGGTTAGGTTACCTCAACTATAGATAGGCCTTTGGGACTTCCTTCTCAACTTGCAGTTTCTGTGGGCAAAGAATCCTTTGTGAGAACACACCTTGTACTGGATTCTACGTTCCCCACAGACTATACTAAATGTTTTTTTATTTTTTTTCTCCTAAGATCGCATTTAATGTAGCGAGGGAGCTTGAAATAATTAGCTAATGATAATAATAATAATAATAATAATTTTGCTATTGTGCTTATGCTCATGATGCACTTTTGTACATTCAATGTGTTACTTTCTTAAACAGGAACTGGCTATTAACTAAGAGAAGGATACTTACTGTATACTATACTACTATTCTTTACAGACTTTCAAAAAAAATTGAAAAAGTAATTTCGAAAGCTATTTAAAGTTCGATCTAGAACTGCACGACTTAATTTAGTGTATGAATGATTAATTTATAATAAATATTTTTTTAGTTGATTTGGAGAACTTCTGTTTTCAATAAAAGGGTAATGGTCTCAATATTACTGTTCTCAAAAATATTTAATAAATATGTATTACACAGCGATGTGCAATCTTCCTTCATTCATGACTTTATTTCTGTGGGTTGTGTATGCCATATCCAGGTGTGGCTCATCAATTTGTGTGAGTTGTGTATTGCCATATCCAGGTGTGGCTCATCAATTTGTGTGGGTTGTGTATTGCCATATCCAGGTTCAGCTGATCGAATACTGAGTAGTACTGGCAGTCATTTAATTAATTGTTTCTTTGTTTGCTCTTAGTTCTAAAAAGACCAATTTATTTCTTCAACTGACGAAGCATTGCAGAAGCAGTCATTCACATTTATGCACTGTTGTGCAGATCCCCCTTAGTTTTGAGAAGACAATAATTTTAGGCTAACCTCAACTACAGCATTACTAATGTCTTCATTCATGACATTACCCTTGCAAGGTTAATTTTGACTATTTTTACGTACTGTTCAACTAATTCAAGTAGACAAGCTGATAATTATTGTAAATTAAAATTTTACTTGTGTCGAGTAAATTTTAACTTTCGCTCATTTGAACTCTTTGAATACTGAAAAATGAAACAAAAATTCTCGGCATGAAATATGTAGGACATGTGTAATGAAAACAGTGTGTTTAATAATCCCCAAGCTTCACTTTTTTCTTTTTGTTGGCTTGTAGGCATTTATTTCTAGTGATGTGACTCCTGTAAGATATCATTTCGTTCATACTATTTCCATACATCAATTTCAGGGTGGGTAATTCCTTAGAGCCATAGAAATCTTTAAACGATCGTTTTTTGTCTTACTGTGCCCCCCGCTTGTTTTTTTATTTCCTACAAATAATCCTGTGGAAAATTTCGTTCTGGTGTCTCATGTGCATAGATCTGAACATTGTCATCCCCACTGTTAGTAAAAGGGTGTCGAGTATGGCCCAGTTTAAGTAAGTGGAGTCATGTCCGGCCCACTGTAAGCAAGAAGGTGTCATGTCCTGCCCACTGTAAGCAAGAGGGTGTCATGTCCTGCCCACTGTAAGCAAGAGGGTGTCGTGTCCTGCCCACTGTAAGCAAGAGGGTGTCATGTCCTGCCCACTTTCATTAATAGGTGTTTTATCGTGCAGACGGTGACTTGGGCTACCACAGGAACGCCAGGAGCGCATTCATGAAGCAGAAACACCGTATGATCTGGGAGAGGCGCCACGGGCCTGTCGGGTCGGGCATGAAGCCCAAGTCGGAGTGGGGCGACACTGAGGCTACCGAAGCTGCCTGAGTCTTCTCAAGGGATTTTTGGGGACTGTCCTGTTTACTTTATTCAAGCCTGCTCGAGAAAGTTGTGTGCTGTATGATACCTTGAATAATTGTGAACTTGAGAAATGAGCCTTTTTTTTGTTTTAAAGCTTTTTTTTTGAACGGTGTTAGTTGTTCTGATTCTTTAAATTGTTCTAAACTTGGGATGTGAGTTTTTTTTTAAGCCTTCTCGGCAAAGTTGTAAGCTGTTTTTTTAAATTACTGTGAACTTTGGAAGTTCGTGGCTAGTTGGTTGTATTCTTCCACTCTACGCAAATTAGTGTCTTGTTGAACCATTTGTGTATGAGTCCTTTTAAACCGTACAGAGCATAAAACATATAATACAGCGTTTCGTCATGATAACATTCTGTCATCTCTAGTTACCAGCTTTTCCTCGTGTTTCCACTTTAGTATTTGAGCTGTTATTTTTTCACTTGTTGAGCTAAACATGAGAAGAATTTTTATGAACTCACTTAAACAA
>VOMN01094274.1:0-11931 GCA_014899125.1 Orchestia grillus
CCCCATCAAGTGTTCTCCAGCACCGTATGTGCCCCATCATCAGGGAGCCAAACTTGAAGGAAGACGGGATACGATGCCTGAGGATGTCGGTAGCGCACGAGGGTTAAAAATAATCGAATTTAAGAAGCATATAAAGATTAGTGAGAAATTATCTTGAGAATTCACTGATAGCATAATGTGCATTGATCTTCTGTAAGACGCGTCTGTCGTTTGTAATTAAAACGAGTCTCTCATTGCAAGTTCAAAAGGATATCTAGTCTATGAGGCATAATGAATATCTAGTCTATGAGGCATAATGAATATCTAGTCTATGAGGCATGCGCATACCAAGAAACGTCACAAAAATGTCATTTCCCATCAGGAAGGTGTCTCACACCATCGTTCCCGGCGTGCACAGTGACATGGCCACCAATTTCAGTTTTTTGTTCAAAATTCACGCCTTTCGTTGTTACAAAGAGTCACAAAAAAGTGAACGTCACGATGCATGAAGATAATTTTGGTCTTGGAATTTTTATTCAGAAATACTATTTAACGGGCAAAAACTCGGTGACATTCATGCTCAGCTGCACTGCATTGTACGATTAGGTTGCGTTCCTGAATAATGTGTTATTAGGTATCCAACTAAGTTCCCAAACTTGATCTATGTAAACAAAGGAAAATATTTCCACGGGAAACTTGGTTTTTAGGTCCATCTTCCGCAGAATTTTCTTGTGTACCATATATTGTTTGTACTTGCTTGTCCAAATTTTGCATTGTTTTGGCTAAAGTTCGGAAACTTAGTTGGAGACCTAATACATCAAAGGCAATCTTACGGGTGAAATATCGTGAACGAAGTACGCCTGTACTACGTTGTCTGGTCCTCTAATTTAAAACAAAATAATTGATCAACATAAAATATAGGATTGTTTCTCGCTAGTAGATCGAAATAAAAAAGTTATCAGTTCATAGTACCTACCATCCTTATGAGTTGAAGTGTCGTCTGTTAATATTTTAGTGACCAAGTGTCGGCTGTCATACCATTTTGTAACTTAAAGTGTATTCTGTTATGCCAATTGTTGGTGTAAAGTGTTGCCCGTGAGGCTGATCAGTGATCACGATTATGTTCATAGGAACGCAGGGATAGCATGCATCGAGCAGCACAATATTTACAGCTAAAAATTTAGAGTAAATATTTGGTAACGGTGCAGCAGTGGTAAATATTTTAAGACTCGAGCACTGGGAACTAGAAAAACTAATTCTAACTATTGCCAATTTCTTACTTGAAAATACTTCACGAATCAGAATAGAATAGAGCATTGCTTCAACGCATTATCAAGAACCTGAGTTAAATAATCATGCATTTCATGCCAAAAAAACATTAATGCAACATGCTAACAGCAATATGTACATTGAGATCAGCATTGCAAGTTGTATAGGAGACGAGGTGACGCCATCGCTCATACTCGCGATGCCCTGAGCCTCCAGCGCACACCCTGTGGTCCCTGCACGAGACAAGTGCTAGCAGCACTTCGGGCATCCGCACCCCGCAGTTGTTTTTGGTTTACATCAGTCATATCTTCCGGCCTCTTTGCTCTCTTGGTTTGGATTTTTCATGCCAAAAAACAACGTGCGAAATCAGACTTTACAAAAGCCGTGTCAAATCTTTATTGGCCCGTTTAGATTCTTCTTTCGTAGTGGATTTTACCGCGCTCACTTACATGGCTCCAGTCATGACTGCGTTACTTAGTGAGATGTTTGCTCTGTCCCTCCATCCAAATTTTGGTCCTCGTCTTGCACGGATGGATCTCATTGTGAGCGCTCCTTCTACCCACGTGTCTATAATTATACACTGATGATCCACCTGCCAGCGCACTATGCATTCTGTTCTTCATGACAGGCCGACTCACTGGTGCCTCTCTCCCTCCTTTTCCAGGGGTAAACGACCCCAAGCATTCCTCCTCTTCTGTCGCCACTCGCAAAACAACGTATGCCTTCAGTCCCTTTCTCTGCATTGTAAGCTTTATCACAATCAAATTCTGAAATGAAGGATTCAGCAACGGAAAAATAATATTTAAATGAAAGGATTTTGCTTAAATGCGCACAAGCTTCGCTTAACAGCTAGAGAGCAACCGTTTCTTTTCAAAAAATCTTTTACTTCAAGGGAAGAGATTTCTCAGTTCGCTCGCTTTCGAGGCCTGCTTTGGCCGACAAAGCGCCAATTGAAACACTGCTTCGACCTTGTCTTTGTGATGCTTCCTTTTCCGCCTCGTGGTGGCGAGTTGATTTGAAGCTCACGTTGGAAGGTTTCTTTTCAAAACCGTTTCTTCTTTTACTAAAAGGCAGCGCAACAGCGCTGCACACCGCTTGGCCCAAGTGCACGTGTATATGAAATTTGCCAAGCTCAAACGTTTTAAAAATATTAACGTCAATGCACCCTTGACCACAGCGCAGCACTTATCGGTCGTTTAGGGCAAACGACTCGTTGTCGACTTCGTGTCAAGATGGACCATAAATTTTATGAACACAAAATCAAAGTTGAGCAGAATAGAAACTCTTGCAAATCAAAGCGAGGAAAACCTTTCGGGGAAATAACTTCACACATGCATCTACATACAGCATACATTTTAACTTAGTTATGCTTTTGGGCACGACCAGGCATTAAGGGAACTCTGTAAATAGACCTATACTGCAACATCTTCACACATCCTGACGAATATCATAATACGAACATTTGCATATTACATGTATGAGTACGCTTAGCATATGGTCCTGAAGGATGCCCTAGAAATTATAGAACTTATTCGGGCCCTCAAGTAGCTATGTATAAAAAACCGTCCATTATAATGGCACGAAAAATCCGTCTGAAATATCTTTAAATGATGTAACACTTGTGGTAATCACTTGTTTTGTTTCAAATTGTTTTCCATGCTTCTCGTGCTCCGTCACTGCACTCGACACCATCGGGCGACCTAACATTTCTCTGACGCTACACCACAAGTAAAAATAATGACCGGTGGAGGTGTTGCATGTAGGAACGCCATACTTGCGTAGTACGCTCTGTATATTCCAGACTTTCTAACACAGGTAAAGTGAACCAACAGACCCCGCACCGCACTGCGTCTGTTCATACGCACACTTGATGGTAATGATACAGAATACGATCAATTTTTACAGAAGTAATGGCAGTAGAAAATATATTGATTATATAGTGTTTTTATATTTTTTTCTACTCCAGTAACTTGAAAATTAAGTGCATAAATGACTAATTTACTTTTCCTATTTTAGGTTTTCACAACCTTAAGATTTCTTGCTATCCTTTTTACGGAATCGTATTTATTTCAGCGACTTTCCATCACATTTTAGTTTTGAAATAAATGATCCACTAACAATTATACTCTAAAAACACTGCAATTTTTTTAAAAAAGACGCTCTTATTAATGGGTTCAGTCCGGAGAAATTTAAAATCACGCGCTCTGCCATCTCCAAGACTGCAAACCGAGTGCTCGCGACGCTATCGATCATGACGTAAATTGTGCAGACTTTAGGCCGTAACTTTGGTCATAACGCACCGAGTGAGATCAAGCAAGTGTGCGGATATCTCACGTTCCCAGTGCAAAACTCTCAAAGCAAGTGGACAAGGGAATTGAGAAGGATTTCAAAGTAAACGAGACACCTAATGATGATATCCCTCACAGCAAACCATCGATTTGTAGGGAATCTTAAGCTTTCACGAGCTTGGACGACTCTCAGTTTTGTTTCGACTAGAAGCATGTAGAGTTCGTGAATTTTCATATGTGTCAGTTCTCGCTCCCGCGCTAAGATCTGTCCATGTATATCATACTCTACTCAGTAGAGTAGCATAATCTGAGCCAGCTACCGACGCGGGCTTGTAAGAACATTCTGGCCGGCACAGATGATCTTGGCAGGCATTTACAATTAGAGTCCACTGCAGGTTTACAACGGTAAGACGCCCTCTCAAAACTGACATCTCCATATTAGACGAACATACAACATCTTTCATCCATCATTCGCAATTATAAAAGAGCAATCAAGGGAAATTTATATGTAAACATAGGATATATTACGAAACAATCAAAAAAGCGACTGGACAAGAAGAAAAACATCTGCAAGACATGATAAAACAGCTAAGAAAAATGAAGGGTGCATAAAATTGTAAAATTTCTTACCGTTCCGTGTTCCGAATGAACGGAAAATTTGGCCTGAAAAGAGAGTGAAATTGAGATTCAAGTTTTACAAGCCAGACAGAAATGGTGAGATAAGAGAGCAAGAACGGTTAGTTCAATGAAAACAAAGACACGTCTGCACGCAACTTAAAATATGTTTTTTTTATTATCTGGAGACCGCCAGCAGCTACCGCTTCACTCGAAGATCCCCCGCATACATCAGCGCACTCACTCATTCAATACACGGAATTTACAGAGCGATGGTATTTATTTCGATATAAGCTACTTATGAAAATTCACGGGTGCTTTCACATGACCATAAATTAACTTAAAGAGAAATATTATAATAAACAATGAAGATTTTGACTCGCAATTAATCACTAACGAGAAGAATCCTGCCACGAAAATTAACGACAAAGTGCAGGACGTACCCCAAGGACCAGGAGGATAAAGAACAGGACGTACCCCGAGGACCAGGAGGACAGAGCCTCGCATACAACTTCAAATAAAGAGAACTTAGGCAGCAGATCGTCCTCACTTCTGAGGACTATAGCAGAAACAGGACGGGTCGCGACGCACGTAAATATAGCAGAAACCCCATCACGAGTTTTGATTTTGAAACTTTTGCTATAGCTCGCTGTAGCAGAAACAGAACGGGTCTCGACGCTCGTAGAGATCTGTAATTGGCGTTGATCCGTGTGCTGTACGACTCGGGCTCTCTGCAGCCGCGTCAGGGCCCGGACGCTGCACGTGCTAGGTATTCAAGAAGTCGCTGCACTAATACTTAACTAACGAACCTGTTTTAGTATCAAATCCAGTAGGTAAACATGGACAACATTCACAAATGACGCTGGAAGTGACTCAATTCGCAGTATCAGCACGAACTAGAAGCGTCGTAATTCTGTTCTCCAACACAGTCATCACTAGGTAACTTGAAATGGCTAAAAAGAATGCTACGCGCAAAGGCTTTCCAAACTCCTCGTAACGATTTTGACTTTTACTTGCATGCTGATGGACAACTTCCAACAAAATGGCGTAACTCTTTGAGATGAACTACTCATTCATTTTGAGTAACTATTTTAGCCTACACAAATTCCTTTGCTTCCAGGCAATAGGCCATTCCGACATGAGCCTGACAAGTTCTTAAAATTTGCCATCAGTCTGAGAAACTCAAACGAAACCATCTCCCACTCAACCATGCGCAATCTCCGAAGATCTGAAGCTCCTCAAGGGCTTCTTTGCATTGATGTCAAAAGGGAAACTCTGCTCTCGTTAAAGGAAGCCACGCTGATGCTACGAGTCGAGAGTGCGCAAGTGGAAGAATATTTTTTCGCGGAAAAACATTTTTCTCCGGTAAAACAATTTGCAAGGAAACATTGGTGGGCGTTTTTTTTAAATTCATGTTAAAATGTCGCTGCAGGGACCTTCCTTGAGATACAACCACTAGAGATTAAAGTAATTAGCTGTTCGAACGTCCCATCAGCGATGAAAGGGTCAGCAGCTCGTGAAAAAAACAGTGCAACACGATAGAGCAGCGCGGGACAAACGAAGGATGAGCTCGATGATTAGAAAAAAACGGATAGGACGTCCTGGTTCTGACACGCTTCTCATGGCTCGAGACAAATGAAAACCAAGCATCACGAGTTTTTGATTCTGAAACAAAACAGCAAGATCAGCTAGGTCATTGAATACATAGCAATGAAATCCCTTGAATTGAGGAAGATCAAGTTTCATCAGCGCTGAAGGATGTTCTCCTTGAATACTAAAGGACGACATCCCACAACGCTGATGTACAATGCAATATCATTTAACACTAATGCAGAATATCTTACAAATTCCAAAGGATAATGTTTTTTAACACTACAAGACAATATCTTTTTATACGAAAGGACAACAGGCTTCAACATGGAATGCCGGTATCCGTTAACACTAAACAAAATACCTTTGCTTTAAAGATCAGGATCCTTCAGCATAGGATATGAGGAATGATAAAACAATATCCACACGCCGCTGCAAAACCCACTCACAACAGACTCGCTGAGCCACGGCGGCTCATGTTGTAAAGGGGAGCTTACTGTGCCTCTGACGTGCCCTCAGCTCTAGGAATTTGTACCAACGTACTTATGGGACTAAACTTCTGTGCTTTCAGTGTTTCATGTTTACCATGGCGCAGTACTCGATACCATGGCGCAGTACTCGAGGGGACCCAGAAGTAAGCGGAGTTGTCTCATACAATTTTATTGAGTTATTGTTGCACGTTCATAGTCTTAACCCCTTCAAAGTATTCTCCATTTGAAGCAATGCGCCGGTCTAGACGTGTTCTACATTTTTCAAAGGAGTCCTGCAACTCTTGTGAAGTTATGTTTATAATGAATCCGTCGGCTTCTTCTTAATTTCCTTTGGGTTCTTATATCATTCAGAGGAACAACGAAAATTAGCAGGGAGCTAGATTAGGTAAATGGAGAGTGTGCGAATATGAGTGAGCGAGGTCATGGTCATATGGGTGAGCGAGGTCATGGTCATATGGGTGAGCGAGAGCATGCCATTCTTGGTCAAAAAATGTCTCTCGCTCAAGGCGGTGAGCACTGAAGTGAATATATTACTTGTCATTTTTTCCTTGTACAAGTGATCAGTTCATACGAAAACAAAGAATTAAAATTCCACGCTGCAATTATCATGGTAAATCCATGCGAAACAAGATAAAAAAGACGTAGAAAGAGACTTTACCCAGAAGAAACTGTAAGAAAGAAACTTAATCAAGAAAAAAAATTAAGTAATAAATTTTGTTCGGAAAAACTTTGTTCAGAAAGAAACATCAATTTCAACACAGCCAACACACATTACATCATTGGGTTTTCAATGCCTTATTACTACTGACAAATGAGGGATGTGAGGTTCAAGTTTCGTCGCTTCTAAGGGAAGCACTCCGTGATTACGTAAAAATCAGTTTGCTCATGCTGGGAATCGAACCCTCACCTCTCAGGTGTGAGCGAAACACGGTGTCGGTGCGCAGTGAAAAAAGTTAATGACGCATTGCGAGGGCCGGTTGCCGAGTTCACAGGTACGCACGTTGGCAGAATCGCTTAATGCGATGTAAAAAACGCCTTACAAGACGAATCACCCAATAATTTTACGTTAGCTTCTCGGTTTTACGAAGAACTGAGTTTTTCGAGACGGTGTCACGTGACCCGCAAATGAGGCCTCGAGGGACAGGCCGAGGGCAGGTCACAATGGGGCCGTGTAGCGCAACTGGACGCGCGACCCTCACACCACCAAAAAAGGCGAGGAAACTCCGTATTTTATGGGAAAATTTCGCCCGAGATGAAGAATAGGAAATTCGATATAATCAAAGAAGGAATGTGGCAATTGTGTCTCTCTCTGTGGGCTAGAAGAGAAAATTTACGGCCACGCTTGGAGCTCTCGAAGATCATGTGGCAGAGCCGCTACAGGAGTCCGCGCGAACTCCTCTGGAAATTGCAAGACAAAGTGAACTGAGCCTCTGGGGAGCACAGGTTCAAGGCTGCCTCAGATTTAACGGCGCCTTTAAACATTTCATATACAAGATGACGTCTAAAATTAACTCGTAGGACCCGATAGTTGATGCCAAGACATGTAAAATGACCGGACGTCAGAAGGGTGACAAAGGGTTAAGCGAAGTCGGTACTTGCTTTGCAGATGTTACTTACAGGCAAAGTAATTTCCCGACAGAAGTTATTCAGTTACAAGTTAAAATATTAAAATTCCGTTTCTATAGACGCCTTGATCGACGTGCTCGTGCAAACCAGGGATCATTATGTAGAGTAATAAAATATACTTACACTAAATTCAAATTTAATATTTTCTAAGCGTCGAGACGTATTGATCGTGATGCATGACACACGCACTCCTGTTCGTGCGACTGAGCAGCAACGGAAGCAGAAAGCATAAGCTGCCTGATAGAGAAGGTCAGACTTTCTCAATGCAGAGTTTCATCAACTAAAACTCAGCGGAAGGAAAACCTGCGTACTTTTGACAGGAACGCGAGCGTGAAGAGCACGCGAGGATGCAAACGCGACATTTAATGCTAACAAAACGCTATCTTTATCGGCCCCATGAAAGCGAAAGGCACGACGCCAAGGCTGAGGTCTTGCCACACTTACAGCCATATTACATGTGCCACCGCCGTTCAAAGGAGTTTGATTTGATGGTCGGAGTCTCACGAATCCGGCGCAGCGGCAGTGCGGCCGGTGGTCGTCGGCTGCACGAATGGACGCTGCAGCGGCAGCTGTGAGGCATTCCCCACATGCCGTGGAAATGGAGCCTGCTGTTCTCGGTGGCACTATTCTCTTGGGCACGTTTCTCTAACACATAGGTTCCCTAACACATTGGTTGCGATGATGCTATTTTCCGAGGGGCAAAATGACCCACCGGTGGGTCATATCGCAGTCAATGTGTTAAGTACGCTTCTTAAAAACACTGTTCCCATAGGTACGATTCTTTAAAATATTGTTCCCTCAGACACGATTCTCTGAAACATCGTTCCATGGGCACGGTCCTTCAAAACATCGTTCGCTTCAGGCGCAGTACTCGAAGGCGTGGTAGTCGAAGGCACGGATCTCAGAGGCGCTGTTCTCCATGATGTGAAACTCATTTTTCAAAAACATCATTCCCAGAGGTAAGGTTCTCAAAGGCACTCAGAGGCGATTCTCTAAACCTACATTTTTCCAGCGCAGAGTAAGCTCGAGAGTAACACAAAGAGAGCCAAGCTGAGCCGATTTCCTCGGCTGCACTCTCGAGGAATTAGGGACTCGGTTGCACCTCCAGAAGGCCAGACGGGAATTTCATGATCAAAATTTATGGTCATTCGCTCATCTGCAGCTGCGTTTTTTGATCTCAGCATGCACGTACTAGCAAACTAATCCTTCATAATACATGAAATGGTTGCGAAAGACTCGAACGGTTGCTTTAAGAACCTTTGTTCCTTCTGTTGCTTGTCATCAGCGACGTTGCTGTGCATCTCCCTCTCTTCGTTCGCTCAAGCTTTCACTAAGAAATGAAAGAAACAAAACGAATGGACCAACTAGCGCAGAGGAGTAACTTGTACAATTTTCATCCATTTTGTTCTTGCCGAGTTCTCTCATGTTTTGGGCACGCAATTCGTCAAGTAAAACTATGGCGTAAAAATAGCTGTCGAATGAAAGACTGGCTTTGAGCCAGTTTACTACTTTAAAATAAACTCGTTTTTACGAAGAGCGTAAAGACTTTCCCCGAGGCGTCTCTTAAGACCTCGCTTCTCTCCTGCACGCCGAGCTGCAGGTTGTGAGCACATGCTTACATCTCAAATTATTTATGCCTACGTGTATTTTTGATAAAATTTAAATGTTTCATTCAATACTTGACTTATTTGGCTAAGCATAATTTTAAAGTTATAAGGTTTTTACTGAAGTCAGCTCGATTAGAAGGCTTCAAAAGGATGCATTCAAAAGAAATAAGGAAAAAGAAAGGTTCAAATTTATTTGTACGCTCTCCAACGGTTGGCCGCAAAACTCGTACAAGCAATAATTTTATCCAGAAGTCTTTCATAGTTTACTAAAAGGTTCTTACGAATATCCACAGGAATATTGACCCACTCCTTCTTAGCAAATTTTTCCAACTCAAGATTTCTCGCTTTCCTTGCGTTAACATTCTCCCTGAAAAGTCGCCACAACTTCCCCATTGGTGTTCCAAATCGGAGCTCCGGCTTGACTACTTTACAATGCACACATGATTATCTTCCCTCAATTTCTCAACAGATTTGGCAGCATGCTTTGGACTGTTGTGTTGAAATCCCCAATCAGGTCTAAGGTCAAATGTTTCAGCTGTTTCACGTGCTCATTTAGAATTTTAATATGCCGGTCTCGTCTCATAATCCCATTCACTTTCAATAGTTTCCCATTTCAAGTCGCTGAGAAGCAATCCCAAATCAATAAATTTATACCACTATGTTTCACAGTTGGAACAGGGTTTCTGGTTTGATAGCTCCACCTTTTTTTCGCCAAGCAAAAGAAACATCGCAGTGACGATAAATCTCAATTGTTTACTCGTCCGACCAAAGTACGAATGGCCAGCGACTTGGATCTCCATCAAGCTGAGCTTTAGCAAAGGATGAACTCGCTTTAACGAGTAGGAACTTTAACGAATAGGCAACTTTAACGAGTAGGCAACTTTAACTTTGTAGGAGCGGTATTTTTCTTTGGCTGACACCTCGAAGCACCTCTCACTTCAATGTACTCCGTAGCATAGATTTTGAAATTTCTATGCCACAGTTCCCTTTCAGAGCTGTTGTTCGTTGTGATTCTCAGGTTGTTATGAACTTCTCGCATTATTTCTGTGCTCAGTCTTGGTGAAATTTTTGCTCCCTTCCGAGCCCTTCACGGGTTTTCACAATAAGGAACTTTGTATTTCGTCATAATGCTCTGAACTGTTGAACAACAGCAACAGCTGTAACAACAAAAGCCGTAACAACAGCAACAACAGCAGCAACAACAACAGCAACAGCAGCAGCAGTAATCGCTCTCCGACCAGCCTGTCTACACCCGTCGTCAGGGGGAGACGGAGTGCAGTTTACACGCGCCTACAAAAGTATAAAAATGGTGCACATGAACATCATTTTCCCCGTAATTTACTCGTAATGCGAGGAGCTTACGAAACGATCTAATTTCATTCCACACACGAGGTAAATGCATTCAAGTTTCTACTTAGTATCATATGAATAGACAATCATGTCCGTATTTTCTTCTCGAATTAAAGTCTGGTATTTTTAGGCTCGAGAGTATTTGCTTTTGATGTACAATTTATGCCTTTTTGCTCGGTGAATTTAAAGTTTTTAAAACGAGAGTATTGAAGTAATCCGAAATCCTCGGTCTTGCCTAGAATGAGCCATGAAATTACCATGAAAGATTGCAGCTCGACCTCGTCCAGCACGCAGTCGGAACACCACCCTCGACCTCTTCAGATTTATTAAAGACCAAGGCCAGCTCTACAGGCAAACTTCGCTTCATAATTCACTCTAGTCCTTGAACTCTCGCACAGGAATATCGGTGATCAGATTATCTGTTCGATACTGAAGGCAAATTGGGTCTTTCGGTAGTGAATGAAATCCGTACACATGCATCCGCTGGCGAAGCTATTTCCAACTTTCGAAGGTTAAATTTCACTCTGGCGTGATTCTGACGTTTGTATTAACACT
Source organism: Orchestia grillus (assembly GCA_014899125.1). Lineage (NCBI taxonomy): Eukaryota > Metazoa > Arthropoda > Malacostraca > Amphipoda > Talitridae > Orchestia > Orchestia grillus. The sequence goes on from VOMN01094274.1 coordinate 11,371, forward strand.
TTGACTGCGATTCTCCGCGCAGGAAATATTTCATGTTAACAAAACTTCCCGCTGCGAGTTTAAAATTGAAGAATTTTGCTGTTATAAGTTTGGCTATCCTATTCATTTTCTCCCTATTTAAACTAGCTTATTCCAGTAATGAACACAAATTTTATGAAAACTTGAAAATTTGTATTCATTTATGTTAATGCCTTTGTTATGTTACGTTAGGTTAGATGATCGAGTGTACCATTTATGGCGCACATCGCAGTCAAAGTGTAAATGAACCGTAAGAGAAAAAGAGCTTACTCTAAAGATAAAAGTCACAGATCATTGTATTCGTCTCTGAAATCTTTATACACAATTTAGTCTGTGTAGAAGGGATTCAAAACTTATACCTCTTTGGATTAATTTGGCCATAGCAAGACGTTGGCTTCAGGGAAAAACCAATCCTGGACCAGAACTGGAAAATAATAGTCATGAAATATTCGTTCCTATGGCAGGAAAAAATCCACCCGAAGCAAAGTGAAAGGCAAGACCACGGGGCAGGACGCGGTGCAGGACGCGGGGCAGGACGCGGGG
>VOMN01094277.1:0-12669 GCA_014899125.1 Orchestia grillus
CTGAATAATGGACAAAATTAGGGCCTGAATAATGGACAAAATTAAGGCCTGAATAATGGACAAAATTAGGGCCTGAATAATGGACAAAATTAGAGCCTTAATTATGGACAAAATTAGGGCCTTAATTATAGACAAAATTAGGGCCTTAATTATGGATAAAATTAGGGCCTTAATTATGGATAAAATTAGGGTTTTAATTATGGATAAAATTAGGGCCTTAATTATGGATAAAATTAGGGCCTTAATTATGGACAAAATTAGGGCCTTATTATGGACAAAATTAGGGCCTTAATTATGGGCAAAATAAGGGCCTTAATAATGGACAAAATTAGGGCATTAATAATGGATAAAATTAGGGCCTAAATAATAGATAAAATTAAGGCCTTAATATTAGATAAAACTAAGGCTTAAATAATAGATAAAATTAAGGCCTTAATAGTAGATAAAATTAAGCCCTTAATAATAGATAAAATTAAGGTGTAAATAATGAATAAAAGTCAAGTCCAAATAGCGGATAAAATTTAGGCCTAAATAGTGGATAAAATTTAGGCTTAAATTAAAGCTTCAATAAAGGATAAAATGAAAGCCTGATTAAGAAATCAAATAAGGACCTAAATGATATATATAATTAGGGCCTATAGAATGAATGAAATTAAATTTGAAGAAAATTATACAATTATTGACTAAAGAAGGAATACAAAGGGCCTAAAGATTAACTGAAATTAATCAAGGACCGACAGAACAAGTCGAGACTACCGGTTCCTCGAGCAGACTCCGACCTTCAGGACGCATAGCAGAGCGCACACAATCTGGAAGAGAAGAGAGGAAAAAAGCGTTAGAGAATATCATATTTACGTTATTTAATAAATAGCAAACGACATTCTTAATGGGAAAATTCGCGTTGTAATAAAGGAAATATTTCCCTGTTCTGAAGAGCGCCATAGAAGGTGAAGTGGTCGGTAGACACCTCGTACCCCTTTGGTACATATCGTTCCGGGGCTTGGCAGCTGGGGCACGATTTCATGGTCAGGAAATCTCACAGAAGACGCACTAGGCAGCTCAGAAATATATATGCAGTACGCATCAATAATAGAAACAACAGAACACGAAACAAAATCGGTCTCTTGCTGATAAAGTTAAATAGAAACTCCCAAACTACAAATCAGTCCTCGCCTACTTGCACTTCTTAATTTTTAGGAGACGCCTACGATAAGTATATACAATAGCACATATAGGTCTAACGCAGGCGTAGGGAACCTTTACGGCTGAAAGAGGCATAGAAGCCAAATGTTTTTCAGTACATTTCAGTGAAAGCCAGATGAATGTTTTTTAACGCTGAGTGCAACTAAATGAATGCATATAGAAAATAAATCAGGAAATATTATATGCATGCCCGATGTAGTCACCGTACAACCCATACCCGACTCGTAAGCCTGGTTTGCTGGCCACTGTTCTAAAATATAAATACTTGTACTCCTCAAAGCACACTTCCTAGCCTAGTGATTCCATAAAGTAGTAATAGGTCCAACTTGAAAGGTTTATTTCTCTATATCATATGTATTGCTTTTATCTTATGTCCAACCCTACAAAGTTGATCAACAACACTCGTAATCACTGGCCACGGTAGGAAAGCCCAGATTCATCACTTAATTCACACACACGTAGATACCGACGCTGAATAAAATCTGTACTCTTTCACCCCCTTCTCAGAAATACATCCCTTAATGTTCACTAATTCCCTTCACTTGCAATGCCCTTTTTCGTGAGTAGAAATTAATCTGAGGTACACAAATTTACATGACGGAGTTTCGACTCCCCGCTCGACGGAGTTTCTTACAACGCTCTTCACCAACGAGCAAAAAGGACTAATTAATGCAACAAAACGTTGATGCAGGGCCGCACTCACGTACAAAAAACCGATACTTCGAACGACTTTCTTCTGTGAACTCGCACCCATCTGTGCGAACAATCAAACCTCGGATGAACAACACACGATGCAAGTTAAAACTGAAGAAACAAGTATAGAAAAATAAAGAGACACACACAGAGCACCAGGCTGATCGCTTTACCAGAGCCAACCGGCACATGCGCTGCTCTGGTGGTGAGCGGGGGCCCGCGTATAGAAGCATCACGGCACAATGAGACTCCCATCATTTTAACAGACCACTCGATCTCTTCCATATTATCATTATTATAGTCAAGGTTTAAAGCTCCCGATCCACATGAAACGTCACCCAATGAGTGTGAAGAGGTGGGATCGTTTAAGATGGACTATAGATAACAACGAATTTATGCCCAAGATGTGTTCTTGAACAGAATCCACAGCGCATAGCAACAGCAGGTTAAAAATAAACGCAGGGAAGACAAATTAGTGATAGCGAAGAAGGCGGGAAAATTGAAAAAAATGAAGTAGGCACGAAAGATGGAAGTCCCGAAGGCCCCCGTTTGGCATCCCCGTTGCATAGGACCGACGACTCGACTAACCTAACCCTGTCACCATCTTACGCCCCTGAAGAGGTTCACTCTGATGTTTTCTAGCATCCTAGCCCCACACTTGGCGAGATGCGAGTAGATCACTAAACACTATGCAACATGAATATGGTTCTTGGAAATTAGTTCCTAACTCCTTTGATTACGAAACAACAGAAAACACAACGGGTCAAATAAGTATTTATAACGCACCAAATAATTAGCATTTTTCAGCTATTAAGCATGTTTCGGAAAGCCTTGGAGAATTGAGAGTCCTACATAAGAAAGGGCAAGATCAAACACATTAGGTAATGTTAAGTGAAGTGAACAGGAATTTATGCGATGTTCAAACAGCAACGAAAATACGGAAACAAAGGGGTAAATAAGTATTGGAAACATAACATCCAACTACATTAAAACTTGATCGCATACCCCTTATAAGCTACAACCTTTACCGGCGATGTTTGTATGAAGAGACGAGGGTTTTGCCAAGTCCAGATGTATTCTCTCCCATTTTTCAAGGCAAAATTATTCCAATTCAGCCAAATTCGATGACTTCTTCATTCCAACTTGAATTTCCAACTGTTTCCAAACATTTTCAATTGGATAAGATCTGGCGATTGTGAAGGCCAGGGCAAAACCCTAACCCTTTTACTGCGGAGCTCCTCTGAAGTGTACTTCGACTTGAGCTTAGGGTCGATATCTTGTTGAAACGCCCATTTAGTTCTTTTCAACCCGGGTATCTGAACAGAAAGCATCACATCTCCAGACAAAAATTTTCAGTTATTGGTCAAATTCATGATTCCTTTAATGACATGGAGTTGTCCTGGGCCTGCAGAGGAAAAACAACCCCATAACATGATGCTTCCACCACCGTGCTTCACTGTGGGCAGGGTGATTCGTCGTTACATGGAAGTATTCGGTTTTCTCCAAACAGTCGTATTGTAATTATTGCCGAGCATGTCGATTTTTGTCTCATCTGACCAGGGAGTATTATTATAATAGTCATTTCTTTTGTTGATAAGAGCATTTACAAACTAAAATCGAGATGCAATACGTTCTTCCTTAACACTTTAAGTGCGGTTCTCCACACAGGTAAAATTTNGTTACGTTAGGTTAGGTTAGATGATCGCGTGACCACATATGGCACACGCCGCGCTTAAAGTGTTAAGCAGTGGGACTTTTCGAGTAGCGCGTTTTTTCAGATTTTCTTTACAAAGAACATCACTAATGGTTTGCTTAGATATGTTCACCCATACTGATGCTGATAACAAATGTTCTGCTAATTTTCGGCGAGATATCCGAGGGTCTTTCTTAACCATTATGACAAATTTAGAGCGATCTCGTTGTGATGGTTTACTTGCAGCACTCGATCTGGCTTTATTGACCACAATCTCTATTTTCCTATTTTCGTTGTTTCTTGAAGGTTTCCAAATAAATTCTTGTGCACTAAACATTATCAAATGCGTTTGATCTTGCTTTTTCTAATGGAGGACCAACAATTCTCCAAGGTTCTCTGAAATATGCTCAATAGCGAAAAAAGTAAATTATTTTGTACCTTATGTTACTTATTCGATCCATTGTACCTATTATTCTCATGGAATTTGGCTTTGGTACTATACTTGTATAATATCAATCACTGGCATTATACTGAAGAAAATCAAATATGAAAATCTATTGATCCGTCCTCAAAAACGATGTCTAAACCTTTATTAATTCCAACACGTTTTACCGGTGGGTTTTCAATGCCTTAGAACCTACTGGCGTGGTGAGGGATGTGAGGAACGTGTGGTTCAAGCTTCCTTCTCCCAGGGAAGTACTCCCTGGTTAAATAAAATACCTTGTCTGAGCCGAGATTTGAACCTCGAACGTCCCAGCTGCAAGGCCATTACGCTAATCAGTTTGCCATGGCGCTGACAAACGTTAAAACTATTTGTCAAATATTTGTTCAGTAACAGAGAAATTGGAAACAACGGTTCTAACCCTGTATCAAAACAGAAAACAGTGAAACTGTGTACTTAATGTAATTTTATATTGTATTTAGAATTCTTTATTTGCTCATTGTTAGTTTAACGCTTCATATGCACATGAAATGTGATACAAAGAGAGTGAAGAGAAGGGACCATTGAGTGCAGACAAAAGAAACCGGGAAATCTATTCACAAATGTCCTCCGACACAGGATTCCCGACGCATGAACGGGCAAGTTAAAAAGGAAGAGGAAGGAAAAACAAACTAAAGACAACGAAGAAGGTATGAATATTGAAAGTAGTTAAGTGGGCACGAAAAATAGAAGTCACCATGTCCTATCTATAGCGATTTATTTGCTTAGTTTAAAAGTTATTTCATCTCGTACACAATGACATAAATACCATAGCAACCAATAGCATCTAAAGAAAAAGTATATCATTCTACAACAGAAAAAGATGTAAATCTACCAGGTGAAGATCCTGATTTAGGACGAACTTCAATATGAGAACCAGTATTGCGACCTACACGCACGATTTTACAGTACTAAATAAATAATTCCATGATGAAACATTGACTGAAATTTATTTCAACAAATAATTTCCTAAATAATTTTTGTGAAACTTTTATTTCAAACGAAAAATTGTAGGCAACTAGGCATGAAAGTTAGAAAAAGCAATAAAAAAAGCACGCCACTGCAGACGATTAGTTTCCAATGCTGGCAATATATGACACTTTAGCGTTTGACAAACGAATGTAGAGCCCGAATGGCGCCGATGTCAGGTCACACTGGGGCTCAGCAACCCTACCGGGGGCTCAGCAACCCTACCGGGGGCTCAGTAACCAAACAGCTGACAAAATAAACAATACATACACGTCTCGTCTGTAATGACGACTACAATCCGACCAACGGTAAAAACTTGGTAATAAAAAAAAGATTTCTCAACTTCCTTCGAATCAATATCTGCAATAATACAGAAAATCTGGCTCATCAAGGCAACATCGTTCTCACTTTTGTTGTTTCCCGAGCGACGGCCGATAATAATTTTTTATACTTACAGAAACACTGGGGCGTCGAAAGCTCTAACCGACGATGAAAAACAATTATACTCGAGTAATCTGCTAATGGTACACCGCCTGATGCCATTTCCCAAGAAATAAATTTTCAAGTCGACCCTTAAAAAATATTCCAGAAGGTCCCATCACCAAGAAAGGAAACAATCAGATGGAGGGATTTCCAAGACTGTCACTGCTAGAAACTTGAGAAATATTGGTCGTGATCTCCGAAGAAGACATGGACAATCAAGCAAGTCTATTTTCACCACTGCTGGTCGTCTTGACATACCGAAATCCACAACGAATGTCATTCCTACGAGCATAGCTTTCTTCAAAGTTCCATAGAAAATGTCCTGTCTTATGGCAAGGCTTGCAACTTTGAGGATGGAATGAGCAATGAAACCTTTGAAGATGGAAATGAGTTGTTTTTTCCACTGTTCAAACTCGGGGGACCCTTGGTAGACCTAACGGAAATGCAAATGGGTGCATTTCAGGGAAGTGCGCCATTATCGTTTGAGGCATCAACAGGATAGAGGAGCCATGACATATGCAGTCAATACGGTGGATAGACTCGTAAGTCCACTCAGAGTACCCAATGGATTAAAGGAGACATCTACAGCCTATCGCCATCTCTTTAAAGAAACTTGGGTGCCTAGGTTATATAGCATACCTCTTTCCCTAGCTACTACATGACTCTTTTTATGCAACACAATGCTCCCTCCCACTATGCTTGTGCCACCTATGCATTCTTAGTCAGTTTGGGCTTACAAGATAAAACGTTGATGATCTAACCGATTTCGTCAACCGATTCAAAACTTTTGGACCATCATCAAACGAGACGTTAATCGCGATGGACGTTAATTTTGGCCGAACACTGACTCATGGTACGCCATCAATACTGTAGCAAGGGCAGTTCCTCGGGTCACTATGAAGAAATCGACTGATTTTATAAATATGAGTCTTTTACTGTAGATGCAATAAAATCCCATGGCGCTCACGCGAGAAACTAATAATGTTATTTAACAAACGTAATTATGTTATTAAATTTATTTGTTACATTTTTCCTGAATTGATCTTTTTCGTATGTTTATTGTATATTTCAGCCAACAGAGACAAAACTTTGTAGTTTGCATTGAAAAGCTCCCACATCAGGTCAGTTGAAATTGAATAATTTCATTAAACATATTTTTCTTCAATTACTTTAAAATCTACGCTTAGCCTACGTTGATATCGTAACGCGTCATATTTTCTGTAATTTTTTTCACAAATTTATGCACAGGAAATAGAGAAATCAATTAATTCACCAAGATATTATCGCTGGTCGGAGTGTACTGAGGAGTTGCCATATCACTCATTGCAGCGGCAGTGAACACGCAGACTTGTGGCAACAACACATGGAAGCTGCGTGACTTAAGTAGGAGAAACGCCGGCGCTACTCTGCTTCAAAATCATCGTGGTAATTTGCTGTTTTCTAAAAGCTGACTAAAAATAGAACGAGATCGTTACAGGCGCACCTCAGTTTCCTGTCAAACTGCTGAATAAATTCGTTCACTTCTAGCAGCTCAGCAGAGCAATTGTTTGCGCTACTCCGAAGAAAATTGTAGCAAAAAATTCTACTTCCTGGAGGTAAACAAACATTTGGACGCTCGGCTAAAGCGAGGGAGAGAAAGTTTCGAACTCTGGACGCGAACTGAGCGTGCGGCGAGCACCAGAACTTTGACGCGGCGATAGCTTTCGTATCCCGCGGTCTTGGCTGCCACTGATATGTTTTCTTCCGTATGAGCTCACAACGGTACGGCAAAAATTATTTTAACGATTTCATGGTAGGAAAACAGGCTCCCGTGTGATCATGACAGAAAGCAGCTCCTTGAACGACATGACGACTTCTAGATACGACCAGGACCTTGATGACATGGGCAGAGACGATGCTCTGAACATGTACAGGGTACAGCAATATAGTCAAAAACACTTCGTTGTTTAATATAAGCGGACTAAAACGAAAGGTGAAATGAAATTGTTACTTTTTAATTGTAAATTGTTATTTCGATTCAGTGTAAAAATAAATGTTTATTCTCCATTTTATTTTGCTTTTATTAAACCAATATATGTCAGATGATTTTGGCACATCTTGTACTTCAAAGCGGAAGTTCAAGTCCCTTCTGTACAAGCGCCGGATCCATGGGTTAGTCGAATCAGCATCACAAGAAAAATATCGAACAGTTTAGTGAGAACACCATGCTAAGTGTACTCAAAATCAATGCGTATTCTCCTTAAACATTATTCCTAATTTTAAATCGGAGCCAATAACACAGAAAGTTTAGTTTCAAACGGCACACAAGTTGCACCACGCGGCGTGAAAAGGAGGACGCGCGACAAGAACACGCCACAATTACGTCTTGAGCGGAGACAAAAACACCGAGATGACGCACGACGGTCGATTTAAAACCCACTTCGCTACACAGGTGCGCCACGGCAGTCACACGGCGCTGGCTCTGATGAATAAAAAACCGCACCCAAGAGCAACAGAGGCGCGAACGTGGAAACGACGCTACCTTAGCGCCCAGGTTGCTGCGGGGCCTGACAATATCACCGACGTTACGGTGACATTGGCATGGACAAGCGGCCGCCAAAAAATATCTACCGAGTTGGACAAAGATAAAGGTGAACATGGTGCCACTGTCGCACCAGCGATGTTCGGACGTTTTTGCGGTGAAGCTGCGCACTAGGGTGCAAAAAACCAAAACTGACGAGGGTTTCACTTTGAAATAAGGGAAAAACGCCAAGCAAAACTCAAATATTTCACCAAGCTCCAAACCGGCACGACTAAAATGATATGCATATATGAACAAGTTAAAATATTTCAACATGCTGTAAATATTTCATCAAAACGTAAAAAAAATACGCCTAAGCGAAGGAATTGATAGGAACGCTAAAAACATTTAGTGTAAAATATCGATCATCAGCACACCACACATGATATTATACAACGAAATTAATCTTGCCAAGCTAGACAAGAATAGTTCCATTTTAGACATTCAATGCCAACATTGCAACAGTAGACAATCAGAATAGATTCAAAGTAAGCAACGGAAAGAGCCTAGTCTGGTAGCCGCCGAGCATCGACCGAAAAAACAGGGACTTTTATCATTAATTTCACAAATAAGAGTCAGGGTACCTCTACTTAATAAAAAGGTGCTGATGAGCCAGAAGTGTACGTTAGCCCACTGAGTAACACTAGGACACAGCAGTCGATCATGCCTCCAAATTTGCTCGGTATTGTTTTATATATATAAATATATTCACATCTTTCCAGCTAAGGAATATCGCGACACTCCTGAAAAAAACAAGCAATGGAATATTGTGCATCAGCAAGTTGAACCCACTAATCATCAAAATTGACCCTTGAAACATTAAGACACCGAGGTGAACGTAACGTACATGTTGAGTTTCGAATAGGTTCGCTAAACTATTTATCCGTTCAAGCCCGAAAGGGTCACAAGCACCCTGAGCTCACGCTAGCCGAGCTGTAGCGAGCGATGTCTTCTGGCGCTCCCATCTGCTCCAACTTGGGCGCCGTTAATTAAACGTAGCAGGCCAGTGCACGATGGTGACTTGGTTCGAAAACCGTAACATCGCAGCGTCTGTATCAACAACCCTGACATCGCAGCGTTGGCGCCAAAATGCTACCAAAGTCAATCAGAGTTGGTGCTACAACCCTAACAACAAAACATACGCACCACACCCTAAAAATCGCAGCATCAGTACCACAACCCTGGCATTTCAGCGTCGGTGCCGCAATCCTATCATAACATAGTTGGCACCACAACCTTAACATCGTGGCACTGGCAGTAAGACACGGTGTGATAATCATGATCATAAGTTCCAAGCTGCACAAATTACGTAAACAATAAGACTGCTCTCGACAACGTGCGCCGCAAAGGTTATCGAGGGAACTGCGCCGCACTACGTACGTCTCAAATACCACAACAACAACGTGGCAGAAAGGCGTTCGGCTCAGTTTAGAATTTAAAGCGTAGCAAATGCCAAGGGAGACGTTACCGAGAGGTGGGCAGTACTGCGCCCACACTTACAGCACCACGGTCATCAGTATGAACGAATAGCGTCACCTCCGGCGAGCATCCCGCACAGCAAGGTGCAAGTCAATCCGGAATCTAGTACGATTTGGGGCCTTCGTGAATTAGCTATGCACGGCACAAATTAGTGATGCACGGCACAAATTCGGGAATCACTTTTTGATCTCAAGAAAATTCTCGTGCATAAGAACTTATGCGAATTACGGCACCCTACTGTACTCGAGCTTCATTTTTCCCACACATCACTTAAGTCGATCGCATTATGAACTGCCGGAGAAATGCATTCTCGTCAGTGTCTGATGCACGTCAGTAATGCCACCAGAAGCGAACATGCCAGTCAACACCGACGAGAAGTAGAGCACAAAAACCCACCATAAGCCGTCAATGCCACGACGCTGCGCAGCCAGCACATGGCCCGAGCTATGCCACCACGCCTGCTGTATCAAGGGACGTGAAATAGGCGACGCGGTAGTGCAGTCTACTCGAGCAGTAAATGAGAGTGATGCCACTTGGTAACCAAAAGTGCCCTTAACGCTTTAAATCATTTACCAATTCCGGAAACGGAAAGAATTTTTGTTACACTGTGAAATAAGAGCCTCACTGAAACGCGGTTAACGTCCGTGTACGAAGGTAAGTTAAAGCGGCCTAGCACGACGATGCCGAGCTACAATCAATTTACTCGGGTTCCTATATCACCGCCTTGACACTTTGCCACCGGAGTGGGTCATATATGGTAGACGCGACCATCTAACCTAACCTAATGTCACCAAAGCACTATCATGTATAAATACAAATTTTCGAGTTTCCGTCAAAATTGTGTTCATCAATCGAATAAGCTAGTTCTGATTGGAAAGAAAATTAGTTGGCTAACGAAATTTGTGAAACAAAATCCATTTCTAAATTCACAGAGATATTTGTCGGCATGTAATTTTGCCCGTGTGGAGAATCGTAGTCAAAGTGTTAAGCCCCAGCCAAATTTTCTTAAGTTGTAAATTCTGTGTGACGAGAAGTGTCACTAAAAATTAAATTTTATTTTATATTTTATGTTTTCCTTCACAATGCAAAATACAGCCACCGGGATTTTACCGTTCAAGTTATTTAGTTAACAGATTTTACCAATTGACGTATAAAGTGGTAAAAATAAGTAAATAATACTCCATTGAATTGTTAAGAATTTTCTCACTACTGAACAAATTCCCCTGAAAATATGTGAATGAAAAGTAGATAAATAGATTTTATAAGAAGTCTCTACGGAAAAAAATTCTTAACGAAACTACGTTTTCGAGGGTGGAAATAATAAGAGTTTTGAAAATTTGTATTTAACGAGAAAATGGTACAAATTTTAATACTTGCATTTATTCCCTTTCAATTGCCGTACCTCAGCTTCCTGCTCTGCATTGAACCATTGAGATTTTTACGGTTTTCTTTAGGAATTTCACTCCAATACTTCTTAATGTAAACTCTGACGTTTCTCTCTGTTCAAATTGCCGTCCATTGTTATACTGTTCTCGACAAAATTCCTCACAAATAATCTATTGGGTTTAGGTCAGGAGACTTAGCGGGCCCGTCAAAAACTTCATTACACATTTCTTGTTATAAACCAGTCTTTCGTGAGCTTCGAGGTGTGTATGGCTACGTTCCCGTTGAAAAACGGCATTATCGTTGTCTGGATGATTCACAAATAGGACAAGACTTTCGCCCAACACATACGGATATAATAAACAGAATTATGTTTCCCTGCCATCATACCTAAAACAGTATTTCCAGATGCAGAATAGCTTCCCCAAATCATAACAATCCTCCTCCTTATGGTCTTTCTTGAAAACTGTTGCTCCCGCTTTTCGTATATCAGGTCAACAACACTGGGAACCGTCGGGCCCGTCCAAATTAAAATTTGTCTCATCGGAAAATGCCACGGTTTCCCATTTCTTCTTTGTGCATGCTACTTTCTTCTTCACCCAACCTAAAACACGAGTCTTCCTGTGCTTAGCAGTTGAGCAGGAACCATCTTCCTGTTTCGAAAGACGAAATTTAGCGAGTCATGGAGAAGTTGACGAACTCTTTTCAGAGTGACGGGTAAACTCTAAGATTGTTGCAGATCTCTTGAGCATGACTCCCTGAGAAAGCTCTCGAAAAAGTTGACGCCTGGCTACATCTGTAATTTTAGGTGGATAGCCTAAAGTTTTTTTTGCCATGCGATTCAGTGTCCTTTAGATAATTTCTCACAACTGTTTGGGACCTCGACAACTCTATTGCAATGAAAGTTATAGCTTTTCCTTCCAGTTTATATGCAGAAATTGGCGCTTTTTCATTTTCATCGTAGAGTTTCTCGGGATTTTGCAGTGACTTCATTCAATGTTTTATTAGGACTCACATTGGCTAGCAAGCATAATATGAGTTGTTCACAATCTGCGCATGCACTTAATTTTTCTTTGGCGCTCAGAAGTATACCGGAAATACAAATTTTTGAAACTAGCCTAATTATTTCCATCGAAAACATAGTTCTGTTATTTAAGAATTTTTTCCATAGAACGGTATTATAAAATCTAATATGTATATGGATTCCTATATGATCTCTGTCCCCCACACATATTTTCACAGGAATTTGTGCCGTAATTAGAAAATTCTCAACAATGTAATGGGGTGCCTCACACTTATTTCCACCTCTTGTCACAAGCACCGAACCAAGAGAATGTTTTTATCGATTCGTAAGTTTTGGAAACCTAATTCTTCATTTCAATTATTTTTGTCAGTAGTAAGTATTGCATTTGGTAGCGATTCTGGGCCGAGCAGCAGGTCACGCGGTGCTCTAACGATACTCCGAAGGGAAATAAAACTCTTTTAAGCATTTATCATAAACTAATTAATAGGGCATAAAATGTAAGAAAGGGAACAGTGAACATCCCATTATTATTTACCTAGTTGCATTGATCATAGAGCGAACGAGCTTGAAGAATAGATGTAATTAATTGACTAGTATTAAACTGGTTCAACTCGAAATGCTTTTTCCCCGCTCGAGCGTATATGCGAACTGCAAAAAAAAAATCACCTACAGTAACTCAGTCTGACCGACTCAAACGAGCT
>VOMN01094285.1:0-13648 GCA_014899125.1 Orchestia grillus
TGAAGGTATGACTTAGTTTAACCTGTGATAGTAATGCCTCATTTTGGCGTGAACTCGAACGCTGCCTGAAATTATGTGTGGGGACCCTACGAGGCATGCATTAAAAAGGAAAAAAATATACGAGATGAAAAGCATAATATCACCGTCCTGAAAGAGGCATATTTATTCTACGACGAGGAGAAAGAGAAAGAAAAATATCGACATCAAATTCACGGAGGCCGTTTTTGCGTCCAAACATAATCTCGAGTCAACATAGTAGCGCTCGTGGCCATACTTCGTTCGGATGAGGAGCGATAGACGCCAAGCTACCTCCCCTACGCGCTCGAGAGATAACGTCTGATTTCTTGTAAATTAAGGTTTACTTTGATGTTGTTACTTTAAAATGCAAATTAGATTAACTTTCTGTTCCTAATACTTTACTTTGGATACATACTGCGCTTGATTTTAGGATTCAGGAGTCGTAACGACGCGTATATACACTGTGCGTAACAATACGCGTTACAAGCGCGTCACAAATTTCATCTTACCACGGACCCCATGCCCGAGCCCTCGAGCGGGGCTCAATGAGGGCAACTGGCCGGCCTCAAGCATTTATCTCGCCGCTCATACATCTTGTGAGACGTATTGTCGCCTGCGGGCTCATTTTTTGAATCACTCGCCGCGCACTAATCCAAATGTGACATGTGTCTATAATTGAGTTGGTCTCTTAAGAGTCCATGTCCACTTGGAAAGTATACAACGAAAATCCGTTTCACGGCGAAGATTCGTGAGGTCCAAAAGCTGAACTACTGGGAACGTTTGGACTATATTCTCTCCAGCAAAGATGGAAGAGATACCTTATAATCTACATGTGGAAAACGATTTGTGGATTAGTACCAGACTTCAAAAACGAGACCATAAGGCTGAGCACAAAGCAGCACATTCGTTTCGGCAAGATGTGTGTTGGGCCGACGTTCAATGCTAGGGCGGCTGGCAGCGTTCGAACTTGACATGAACAGTCCTCTGCGATGGGGCTCAGAATCTTCAACTCTGCCAAAAAATCTGAGAGAGTTCGGTGGTTCCCTGGACGTCTCCTAGACGAAGCTGGATAACTTTCTACAAACTATCCTCGATAGGCCTCCATTGCCTCACTATCATCAAACGGCGGAGGGAGACAGCCTCATTCAACAGCTCACGGATATGCGAAAGCACACCGTGCACACAAAGCGGTTGCACCCCAGTGTGGCCTCGGCGTGACGGCCGAAACATTTCCAAGCAAGTAAACTAAGCAAGCATGCATGATTTACGTGTGACGTAGTTGGACGTACGCAAAATTGCGTCCACTCGTATTTTATCCACCTCCCTATAACCCACTATAGGCACAGCAGAGCCAACAGTCTATCCAACGATTCATCATCGTCAGTTGAGTAATCCTGTTAATCATTCTTACTTAACCGCTTTCTATTCCAGTGTTCTGACCCCAGCAGACATTGTTAGGGATACCTCAGCTTTGGCTAGCCCTTTGGGACTTCCTATCTTTCGTGCCCACTTTACTTCTTTCCATTTTCATGCATTCTTTACTGATGATTCTCTTTCTTTCTCTTATTCCTTGACTTACTGTTTCTATACGCAGGAGATCATGTGTGGGAACACACATTGTGCATAGGTTCCCCGTTCCCCACAGTCCATACTAAATGGTTATTCTCTTTCAGTGCGAGATAGTCTGAGTGACAGAAGCGCTGCTACCTTTACTACTACTACTGCTACTGCTGCTGTGTTCGGAGATCTGTCGGATTGGTTAATTCAGATTTCCTTTTTAGTTTTAGTTGAATTTTGGTGTATTAGTGTTCTTTCATATAGCCAGATAAGCAATTAGATATCAATACTATGCTCGTTGAAATTTCTGTGCGAATTGTACTACTCAGATAGCGCTTGTTTCATTAAACTTGTAAAACTTAATGGTGCATCACAACTTATGTTCATGTCTCTCAGCCGCCCGAGTTTTGAAAATCTCTACGGAATTCACGGAATTCACGACGCTCATGAGAGGAAAGAATTTATATGAAAAAAATATCTCAAACCAGTAAGTCTTGACTCAGCTGACCCGGTTACCATTGTAGTGAACGTTATTCAGTCGATTTAAGATCATTCACATATCAATTAAATACATGGCGTAATTTTTTATGACATGACCGATAAAAAATAATTTCTTGAGAAGTAACTTCAGGTGGTGGCAGCTTACCTCAATAATATGACTCCAATTAAAATACGAACTTGCATGGAACTTCCCATGATTTAGGGCCAGTCAGTGAATGCACGAAATATTTGACCAACTACGTAGCATCGCCTTACATATACCTAACAACCCCAACCAGAACCAGAAACATAACATGTGTACTAGTGTGTACCTTTGCCAGCACATTATCTTCTGTGAAAATGGTGTGCAAATAGTTATGAGGGCTCAAATGTGCTGTCAAGATACAGCTAAACATACTCATTTTATGTACCGAGATGAGCATGTGTTTGCCGCTTGGAAACATACCTAGGTATTTTCTTAGTATACGTCTCGGCGCGGTGAAGCAGACTTTGCTTTATTAGCGGTGAAGCAGACTTTGTTGTCGGTGTGGTGAGGACGTTTGTGTCTGCTGCGGCGTTTAGGGCGCTCCACAGCTGCGACAGAGTGGCCATTGGCGTGTTCGCAGCACACCTCCTGTGCCGAGTTACTCGACCTCAGGTCACCTGTTGGCACACCTGCCCAAGCCCTTGCACCGGAATGTCATGGCGTCTCACCCGGCCATAATGAGAGCAACCATTACATTGTATGGCAGTCAGGGCGATGTCGTCAGTGGTAAACGCAGCTTCATGTGGCTACTGCTGTTGTGGTTACGGTCGTGGTTGTGTAGGTAGTGTTGTGGTTTCAGTTGTGGTCGTGTATGTAGTGTGGTTGCAGTTGTGGATGTGTAGGTAGTGTGGTTGCAGTTGTGAATGTGTAGGTAGTGTGGTTGCAGTTGTGGATGTGTAGGTAGTGTGATTGCAGTTGTGGATGTGTAGGTTGTGGTTGTGTCGGTAGTGTTGTGGTTAGTCGTGGTTGTGTAGATAGTGTGGTTGTAGTTGTGGTTGTGTCGGCAGTGTTGTGGTTACAGTCGGGGTTGCGTAGGTAGTGTGGGTGCAGTTGTGGTTTTGGTTAAAGTTGTGGTTGTGTAGGTAGCAGAACTGCTTGTCAAATAGTTGAAACTAGAATAGAAACAATCCGTGCCGCTGGATTGATGAAGACATCCTCACCTGATGTCATTAACCGGCGCGTCAGTCAGTGCAGATTGTGTGAAGTCACTAAGCCTATGTACTCGAAATAGACCGAAAGAAGAACCAATATCTTCCGCAGTTGCTTTTCGTTGCATCGCTAAGCGGAGCGTAAATGATTAAACTAAAACTCGTTGATTAGTAAAAATATCTTGTAAGTTTTACCAGAGTGAGACCTTGTCATTGTGCATTGTAGGAATAAGGTTACAATCGTTGCTTGGTTCTGATGACGTACCCGAATTGGGCGGTACGTATCTCAATATTTGAAATCTTTCAGTAACATTTTTCATTAGCTAATTAGCTATTTCTTGCTAATTATTGTCGTTTACTTGCAGCTTATTCCTTTTTCGTCTGAAAACTATTGAGATTTTTTTTAAATAGATGTGGTAGAGAAAACGTAATGAAAATGGGAAAAGAGCGTTCTCAGCTCTCTGTTCTGAAAGTGTTGATTTGGCGCGTGTGGTCCATGGAAATGAGGGGGTAACCGCCCGTAGGCAGCTCAGACAGTGCGTTACTGGGCCCCTTGCCCCTGTGTTGTCATCTCGGACGGTGCGTTACTGAGCCTTTGTCCCTGTGTTGTCATCTCGGACGGTGGGTTACTAGGCCTTTGTCCCTGCGTTGTCTGTGCGGCAGCCTGCAGACCTAATTACGCTGTCAGCTTTGAAGCGGTATTTGGCTTGGTGGGATGCGACTGCTTGCACTGGATTGGTACCCTGGGCAGCGGATCGCTGCTTCCTTTGATGGAAGACATCGTGCCAAACGAGTCGAATATTTCATGTCATTCTCAATATGCTCGAAACTTAGAGAAATTAGTTCTTCCATTAACGCTGAATTTCAATAATATTTATAACTCGAGCCCTTTTAATTCTGTATGCCCCTGTTGGCAAAGTGTACGATGTAAAAACACTGAGTGATGCGTTTAGGTGCTCAAGTGTTCGTTTTTGCTTGGGCGTTTTGTGTACAAACCTGTCTGCTTGAAATAAATTGAAAGGAGACCTAAGTAAACTGCTTATATTTAGTTTGGTACAGCGGTTTTGTTTCTGTTAAGGAGTTAATGTCAACTCATGAGTTTAATTTTAGAATTTTTCACGACGTATCGACAGAAAAAAGTTGCATTGAGTTAGGGTTGAAAAAAAACCTGTAAAAAATACTCCGTTCGTTTGGCTTTATTATTTTTTTTATTAGATTTTATTGTTCTTTCATTTTTAGAGTTGAACTTATTACCATATGTATATCAACAGTCATACAAATCAGAATACATGATATTTCAAGTAACTTATAAAATTAGAACCAATGAAATGAAATTTAAATGTTCGGTACAGTCTTGGGGCAGAGAAGGCCAAGAAGCTTGTTAAGATATATAGACGTAGACATCTGAGGCTAAAACAGATGGCCAGAAGACTAACTTCTATAATCAACAAAACTCACTATATAACTGATACTGTGTTATACTGCCACTATGATAGCAGTGCGGAAGAGCTTCTCTCGAGTTAATTTTTTTGTACAGATGTCAGTAGAAGTTCTAAATGATCATTTAGGATTAAGGACTTTCATTTAAATTGACTGCCCTCCTAAAAGCAGCAGCGACGGCAACAAATGCAATAAAGCTGCATTGTTGTGTTCAGCTACTCGGATCAATTGAGCTATTGTTCTTTAGATGAACAAAGTCTAAAGTAACAATCAATTTTGATGCTGTTTTGTATTTTATTTTCTTTTAAGGAGATCGCAGAAAATCACTTCTGGGATTTTGGTGCTAGGTGAGGATACCAAAGAGAAAAACATCTTTTATTTTGAAATTTTGATTGTTTAATTTATGTTATGTACAAAAATTTCACAAAGTATATCTGTCGAATAGGCTTTTCATAGTTGAAATTTAAGGGAAATTTAATAAAGAGATATGAAATGGTAACTGTGTTATATATTTCTTCATTAGATCAAGAGCATTTCGTGATTTGTTTACCTGCGTTGTTGTGCTTGAGTAGTAAAAGAAAAATTCTAATATAAAACCCACTAAAATGTAAAGAAGCACAAATGTAAAAACCCCTTCTAAATCGGTATTTTTATTTGTTTTTAGGTGTTTTTTTTTTGGGTGGGATTTTAATGCAAACCCTGATTGGGGAGGGGGTGTGTGGTTCTCTGATGTGAGTAAAACTTTAACGAGTTCTCATCGATCCCAATTGGTGATGTACTGATTCCAAAATTTTCATCGACGCCGATTCTTTATTATATAGAATATGTACAGACACCATGTATGGTAAGCCAATAGCATATTCTTTATTTGTGCCGTTGATAATTCTTTGTTCTTTAGAATATTCATGAGCTCAGCATACATGATAAACCAATGGGATGTGAATGTAAATAGTTAAAAAAATGATTATGGGGTAATTGAAGCTTTTCAAATTAGCTCCTCTCCCTTAAAAAAGTAAAGTTCTATCCACTGAGATTAACATCAAGACTACGATAAGTGAGACGCTGTGTTGAGTACGCTGAGATAAGACAAATTATTATCAGGTATCTCACTTGAGAGGTAAGATAAAGGCCAGACATGCAAACTATATCTGTTGCTTGGTTGTAGAAGTTATAAGCTTACGAAGATTTCAAATTGTTCCAACGACACTATGATGTGTGCCCTGGATGGCGCTCGTACTAACTCACGCGCTCGTATCTCGTAAGCTATACTCAGCGAATAATTTCTATTAGACTTTTGTGTTCAAAGTTCTACGTATGGTATTGCCTTATAAAAAAGCTAAAAAATTCCTAAGCCATCCTTGAAAATAAAATGAAGCCAAGTCCAACACAGTGAAAAAACTTGGGGTACCAGTCTCAACTTTTGTTCATATTATGGCTTTTGACATGAAGCCGCCATCTTTGATTGACTCCGTTTTCAAATGATTGTAATACAGAAATGTGTTTAGGGCCAGTCTAATTAAAATATCTCAATGCTACAAATGAAAGGAATCTTCAGCACCTCAATCCACGAAAACCTCCATGCATGCTTGTGCAACATCAGCAATGGTTACACTAAGAGAAAATGACGACACCACCCACTGCATTATTAAATGTAACTCTGACGCGGGACAGACCGATGGCATTACCAAACTGCCCAAGCAGTGTTAATGGACGTGAACACTAACTAGTTGCACGTATGTGTATGCTCCAAAAGTAGTAGATTGAGCCGATTTGTGATCGAAACTTGAAAACTAATTTGTAAAAAAATTAGTTCGATCAGAAACTTCATACACGTATGAGCTCGTACAACATTCGACAACTATAGCATCGCTGATAGCACGTTACTGAAGACGTTGTTTTTCTTGTTAATTATAAATATGGCAAAAGTAGATGAAAAATGCACATGTATTCACAAACAGGCAATAATAAGCTTCAACTTTCATATATGCTAGTATAAAATTAGTGAACTTTACTTCTTAATGATGTATAGTAAGAGTATTGTAAGAATCGGCTCAGAATCGGCAATTTTCGTGTGCCGATGCCAATTAATCGGCTCATCGCTAGTCATAATCAGCATATCTTAGGGCCTTGGCTTTCCATAGGGTAGTATTTGCTACCTTTTCAGTATAACTATTAGGTAGAAGAAGTTGTTTAAGTTTAATTTTTCAGCTTGTAGGCTCTTTTTCACTTTCTCTTTCACGGGTCAAAGTGCAGGAGTGTTGTGCTAGTAACGTAACTTTGTAGACAGCTTCTAAGTATTTGTCGGCGTAATTTCACAATCCATTTTATTATGTGTAATTTGTTACCGCTATTACTACTCTGAGCAGTTCACTGGTTTATAATTTTCATTCACTCTGAATCCCGTTCTGGTCCGATTTACGTGTATTTTAAGCAACACAAGATTTGTTCAAGTACACCTTGCAAAAAAACACATTGAGCCCCTGCGCACAAGGCATAAACAGTAAACAGCCGAACTTGCAAGAACTTGGGAAGAATTTCCACATTTTAGTAGTTTAGGTGTCTGGAATCCCTCTGTTATAGCAATCGTCAGTCAAGTAGGTGAGTGGGCTACACAGTAAGGGGCCTCTGAGACTGGTGGAGCTGCTCGTGTCGTGAACTCGTCAGGTGTACCTGGATCTCATACGTGGTCAGGTGGGACCCTGACGTTTGAAAATAGGGCTGCTAAATGATTATTTGCTTGTGTTCAATTGCAGTCGTATTGAATTTGATGAATGGGAGGAGGGACTTTACGGGATGGAGGTGGCATTGGCAGCAGCTGCGGAACAGAAATACAAAATTGTTTCCCTTGTATATCTTGAAAACCACAGTCTCTCTAAGAGGAATAACAACGCTGTCATTCTTTGTTGCTTGCTAAAGCATTTCATTTAGGATTACGAAGCTTGCCTAATCTTTCGTTATTCCAGGAAGCAGTAACGCGAGCGGCAGTGGAAGCGTGAATGGAGGGAGTGACGGCATGTCGACTTCTTTACGGGACAAAATCAAGGAGAAGAAGGAACGTCAGACGCTCGTCCTCTGGAGACGACCTCTCACCACACTTCATTATTTCATGCTTGAAACCTGGCACTTGCTGAGGTATTATGTCACCAGGTGAGCCGTGTGTTGCATGTCAAGCTGCATCTGTAAACGTGTCAGATATGTGACGTGAAGTATGTTCAGGGAATAACCACGCTTACGACGCGCGGTGATTATTACAGTTCCCGCTGCACGGACCAACAGCTAGCATTAGTCATCGGTTTTCATTGATTTATTAACTCAACTCCAAATCGGTAACTTTTGATCCGTTTGGGAGGTGTGCCACGTTTCTCTTACTCTGCAAGTATTCACAGTACACGTCCTAAGCAGCTGGAGCATAATTTAGACATTTTGATTAATATTAGTCTATACTTACTCTCATCCATGCTCATAATGAGTGTACACTCTGTAATTTTACGTGTGAGCTCACATTAGAACAGGCCACGAATTTTTTCTGATGAATTTCTTGTAACTAATTTCTGTACGTATTTATAAAGAGCACGGATGTGTTTCTAATGTTGTGCATTTCAACAAAACTACCTATAAACTTTTACTGAGTTTTATTTTCTTCCAGAGTATGGCACTATAAGAAGGCAGTCGTAGGTACGCTAGCGGTGTTGCTGCTCTACTATGCCATCAAAGCAACACCCGGACCTCACCAACAGGTGCAGCTAGTGCTATGTCTTGAATTTATTTTAAAAAGCACGTTCTAATGTTGCATTTATTGTGTGCTGTTAGTTTTTTTGAACACTTTATGATAATTATTTCATCAATGCCTGCTATACATTCAGTGATCAATACTGTGCATACACACAGTGCTGTCGGAGTGGAAGAAGATTTTTACTTTTGGTGATAATAGCTTTGTTCAGAAAAGTGATCCCTACGCCAAATTTTTCTCCAAGGCATAGTATTATAGAAGGAAACCAAATTACTAAAGTGGCGAATAAAAGAATCAAGGAATTGGAGTAATGATTTTCTCATGGGATATAAAGATTGATGGTCATGTGGGACGATAATTCAAATATGTGGTCTTTTTGGTCAGAAGGTAACGAGGGATTGGAGGTGAATGGATCTACCTGCTTTGCCAATTTCAGTGCTCGCGTCCCAGCTTTCTCTAATGTTGGGGTGTGCTGCCATCATTTGTTTGTGTGAAAGTTGTCAAGATAGGTTAACTAAATTTCATATACAGAAGATAGGTTAACTAAATTTCATCTACAGGTGTTCGATAAGTGATTTTGTCATTTCGTGTTTGATATTTCTTTGCATAGAGGTGTTAAGAATTTTTAATAGTCCGTGTTGTGTTTTCTCAAAATATTGGTTAAAGCTACCTATACATCACTTGAAAAGAATGGCGAAATTCACGCATTGCCGAGAGAAACAAAGTCCTCTCAGAGAAAGGTTACTGAAAAGGAACTGTAACAAACCGACGGCGAAAATTGGTTATTTTATTAACGTTGCTCTAATAATTATAATATGGTCTCCTANTACTGTAGTTACTGTCATAATGGGCTAAGAGTTTCTAGCGTGTCAACAAGAGTGGAGCTCGAGACAGTAGATTTCTCTAATGACTTGCTTCGAAACTTTATTAGGGTTGTTTACACTAGCTTAAAATCAGTATCGACTTGCCGTTGTGTCACCACATTTATCTTGTTCTTGTAGAGTTAGGATGAGTGCTTAGGTTCTGTTCATTTTATTATTTCAACTTATCCTGGTGTGGCAGATGTTGGGCCGTGTGTCCACGTACTGGGTGTGGTGCGGGTGGTGGGTGTGGCTCGGTGTGCTGTCCTCCGTCGGGCTAGGCACTGGGCTACACACCTTCCTCCTCTACCTGGGCCCCCATATCGCCTCCGTCACCATGGCTGCCTATACCTGCAACTCCCTCAACTTTCCCGAGCCGCCTTATCCTGACGAGTCAGTGTGCCTTAGTTAACGTCGCTTGCTGCTATTTTCAGTACTTAGCGCACCTGTCATTTTCTCGACCATTTGTGATCTTGAAGAAAGTTCATTTTCAGTTTTTACTAGGTTTGTTTTTCAACTACCTCCAAAGTATTGGGTTGATTTAATGAAAGCTTACGTCTTACGTAAGGTAATTCTTCTTCTTTACTGTCTGGAAGGAGTGGGTGGGTCTTGAAAAAGATTTCTTTGAACAAAAATATTTTTCCAGTGTTGATATTGCGACTTTGACGAGCCCGCGCACCGTGAAACGTAAATTCTCATAGATTTTATTTCAACTCGATGATCATTAGCACTATATTTTACTGATTCACACAGGATCTGGCCTTGATATAATGATTGTGAGTCCTTGTTTATCGCAACGTGAGGATAAAGGCTAGGAAAAAGTAGCGTTTGTGCTCACGAATGGCAGATCTAATCGTACATACAGCTTTTGCTGAATAATATGGTTCTGAAATGCTTTCTACTTTTAAAGAAGACATCGAGGACCGTAAATTCTCTGGGAGCCTAGGATAGGCAATAATGTTAGGTTAGTTAGCTTGTCTTCCTAGGTTGTGGGGCGTGGTGACCTCGAGAGGACACTGTCAGGAGGACTTCCTGGCCTTCGAAATTTTCATTTTTTTCCCCCACAATGCTTCTTTCCGTTTTCATAACTTCTTTGCTGATCAGTTCTTATTTTATCTTCCTCTTCCTTCTCAACTTGCAGTTTTATGCTCGGGAAATCCTGTGTAGGAAAACACCCGCGAGTAGGTTTCACATTTCTCAAGTCCATACCAACTGGTGTTGTCTCTTTGCTCAATTTAGAGCACGTTCGTGTGGATGAGAGTTCTAAACTACCGTGGGTGCAATAAATATCCAATACTTAGTCGAAAGTTTATTTACCATAGTTTTACGATAGCAAAGCATCGTAAATTAAGCATCGTATGTATTTTTGAACGCTGATTATTAAATTGGTACAAGAATACACAATTAGTGAAGCATTGATATACTATCGACCAAAGTAATAGAGAATAGGCTCAAAAAGTGTCCAACACACTCGCAAAATGACTTTATATAGTCTTCTAACATTCTAGAGTGGTTAACGTGACATAAATGCTGTAGAACTTTAAAGAAAAATACTTTACTTCGTTCACGTACAGCAGTGGACCTCGGTTAATGTTTGAGTGCTACATGAGAAGGTCATCGTTCAACACTCTGATTCTAATGTGGCAAAGACGAAGTAGTTATCAGAAAGGACCAGAGATGAAATTGTTCAGTTACGTCGAAGTGGTTTGGTGCCGATACAAAAATTTCATTTATGCTAAAAAGACTTCTCTCAACCATGGGTGACACGATTCGTCGGTTCACGTCAAATCTGTCCACTGCAAGTCTGTCGCGTTCAGGGCGTCCATCTAAAATATCTAGCCTTGCGGCTCAACATAAAATCCGTAAAGTAAAATAAAAATGAGTCAGCGAGTTAATCGACTGAAATTGAAAATGGTTTGGAAGGTGCTGGGACAAATGTATGCAAAATCCTAATTCGATCATTTCTTAGGAACGACGAACTCGCACACCAAGAAAAATTCCTTGGTTGGAATAAATTTAGGACAGTTCCTTGGAACAGCTTCAGTTGGCTCCGCCCCTGGTGTCGTGGTACTGCCCTTTGTTCTGCTCGCCCACTTCTCTAGCATAAGGTTAAATGTGAACTGTTCATATCAAAATAACGAAGGGCTAAATTTACGCCATTCTTTTCGGCGTGAAACACAAATATTGTGATTTCTGCAGACCTACCTTTATTATGCCTCAGCCCTGCTTGCACCATTTAAATATTGGAATCCTGGCTAACTTGTTGTACGTTTCTTTACTACTGAGCTCATTTTTTTTTCACCAAATGCTATTGAGCAATTTTCTTCAGGTATCAAAAGAAGTGAAGTACGAACACTATTTCTGCAGGAAGTACGATATTTTGAAGCGCTCATACTTTATTGTGCATTTGAAATTATTTAAGGCTATCTAATTACCCTTTCTACTGACAAAAAAAACGTTGACTTTTACATAATTTGAATCATATTTTTATAAGGATAGGATCGACTTAATATCGCATGTCCTTTTTATGGTAAATTTTATTCATAGACTTGGATTTGTAGAGAGTTGGCACGCCATCTCGAAAATTGAACCATAGAGTAACGCTGTATCGGTATTATTTATTGTTGGCTCCTCTTTTACAATTATTTTGTCGCTGACAGCTAACATTCTGTTGGGGCTGAATCGTTAGCTTAATTAGTCTGAATTTTCTCTGAAGAGCTTAGGATTGGTAACAAGATTTGGTTAGTTAGATTTGTCTATCGTATACTATCGGGACTAGCGCCCTAGGAGGGCACTGTAAGGTTCTCTCTGTTATAGGTCGGCCTTCAAGACTTCTATGTTTCGTGCTCACATTGTTTCTTTCAATTTTTATGCTATCTTCGTTTTTTCTTCTTTCTCTTGTTTTGCTCTTCAATCTTAACGTGTTGTGTTGATGCGCTGGGTATCCTGTGTGGGAGCATATCTTCTACTTATAATTCCCGTTCTTCATAGTCCATACTAAACAGTCCCTACTTTTTGCGTCTTTGGATCGCATGTCATGTGGATGGGGAGCTTTAAAGTAATTTATATTTTAATTTTATTTTCAATGATGTTTAATGAGTGGTGACTGGCTTATTCTCAAATTGGGCCCCTGACGCTAACTCCCACCTCTTAGTTCTTATGTATCGATAGCAGACGTAAAACATTGACGATCTTGCTTCTGTTCTGACTAAGGGTGAAGATGTAGATCTATTATTTCCTTGATTATTATGACCAATGTTTCGGCTTGCCGTCGCTATTTTGAGTTAAGTGTGAACCACTGGCGTTTTAATTTGTGTAAATGATCTCACTTGTATTGAAGAACTTGCCTCTCGTTTCCATTTTCAGTGCTGATCGACTCCTACGTGTATTACATCATGAAGTAAGTCGCAGGCATGCGAACAAATTATCAATTCATTTTGCATTGTTGTCAGGTGACGCTGTGGTAAGACTCAGTTGCTATGGAATGACGAGTTCAACACATGCTGCGACGGTGCTACTTGGTTCGGCGTAAAATAACTCGTTAGGGGTCGTCACATTGCAGGGAACGTGTCTAGGCAGCAGGGGAAGTGCACTTATTATCTCTTACCGTCGGCGTATCTTCAGAATTTGATCGTCCACTTGTGCCTCTAGTTGGCCATAGACGAGCTAATGATGATGTTGCAGCCGGTAGTAGATTTGGCTTTGCTGCCGGGAAATCTAACACTTTCAGCAGTTTTAAAAGAAAAGAGAGGGTGTTTCGACTTGCTTACTTTACGTTTCCGTGTCTGTCTTCGAAAGCTGCCAATACTCCTTTCTTACTCAATCTTAATATGTATAGTTTCGTTTATTCTAAAAACTTTTTTTCGAATTTAACTTGTATATCTATGCTTCAGAATCGTATGTCCGGATGCTTCCGACACTACAGCCACTACACTTTCCATCTGGACCATCATGAGCAAAGTGCGCCTTGAGGCCTTCATGTGGGGAGCCGGTACAGCTCTTGGTGAGTGATTCTCATTATTGGGAATCAAGTTCTCGAATGTTGTTATTCTTGTCGCTACGGTCTGAAGCAAACTGTATGAGAGCGCCATCCTTGGGGAGGCAGCATGATTATCATATTTAAAGAAGTGAGATCTGCAGTGGACTTCACCGACGACGTTTTGTTGTTGCCGCTTCTCAAGCGTTGTGATGCTTGCACACTTACATTCTGCAGGGAAGCAAGTTCTTACCCAGGGGTGATGTATTCGTGGGATGTGATATCAACGCACTTGAAGCATTTTGAAACATTTATTTACCACAAGTAATTTACATTAGATACATGTTAACTATCAAATGAGGAATGACGAAGAACCGGAATCAGGATATATAC
>VOMN01094289.1:0-22163 GCA_014899125.1 Orchestia grillus
ACATTTCAAAGTAGCGCTGCCCACCTCTGATTGTAAGTTACGCGTTATTAATTTAAAGTGTCAGCTATAGGTTATTCAACCATCAAGTCATCATTAAGTTATGATGATGATGAAGACAATTGTTATGGTAATTACCCAGTTATTTAGCTTATCCGTGAAGTTGTCTTAAAGGTAACTTTGGATCTACATACTTAAAATATAAAGTAATACCATTGTTATGAAGTATTTAGCGTACGTATGGGTTACACCCTCTGAATTCCACCTCACGACAGGGACACTTATCAGCTAACGATACCAACCTCCCCAAGATCCGAGAATCTCAGCGATTGAGGCTGGTGGACACTGTAAGACCACTTTAATGTAAGGTTTATGGAGGCTGCTTATCAGAACAACTGAAAATATTTTATTTTTTTTTGCAAATATTTTAGAAATTTCTCGCAACTCCCGAAATGCTGTCTCGCGTCCATGGTTGGGGGATCCCGTTTTACCCCAGTCCCCAGTTTGGGATGTGCACTCGATCGATAACGATGCCGAGAAACAACGAAGTGATAGTCGATATCAGATAAAAACGTCGACCATGACGTCGAAGCGAGACTGTGGTGAACGTTTGGGAATGATTCGATTACGAGCTCGGTTGCGGGTTCAATAATAAGTTTGCATCAGCCATGTTTTTTTAAACATATTTCTGCGAATTTTTAATAAACTGAAATTTTCGGCAGTGGCGATAGTTTTTGGTATCGTACAGGAGATATCGAGGCAGTGAAGTTAGAGCTTTTTTCGCAGTTGCAATCATCACGATTTCATCAAATTGATAATGCTTTAAGAAGTCAAATTTGTTCAAAATTTTACCTTGTAAATGCGTTTGACGCATGATATGCCTTCCAAACCTAACATCGAAACTTTACTCTGCGCGTAGAATCAAATCGATGCACTCGTAAACACAAAGTTTTCCACTATGTTCACGAGACTTGACTCCAAAGACATCGGTGCTTAATTTAAAAATGAATTTTAATGGTCGTCATAATACGAGTATGTACGTGTGCATTAATCTTAAATTCAGAGTGTGTACATACACGTCAAAATGTAAACATGAATTTCAGAATTCAGAATATGGATACGAACATTGGAATCCAGAATACAGACATGAATATTAGAATTCAGAATATTGACATGACTATCAGAATACAGAATACAGACATAAGTATCGGAATACAAAATACAGACATGAATATCTGAATCCAGAATTTATACATGGATATCGAAATTCAGAACTAGAAGTATCAAAATCTGGAATAGAGAAATGAATATCAGAATCCGGAATACAGGCATGAATGTCGAAAGTATCACCAACCCCAGCTGAGAAAAAAACTGTAAAATATGTTTCGTATGCACATACTTTCGAATCTCACATAGTATTGGATGTTTCGATTATCTTTATCGGTGGTTTGACATAAGTACATCTTCGCGTTTTGAGGACCCTTCACACGATCAGTTAATGTCTGAAGACGGTGTCAAAAGACACCCAAACATGGGCATCGAAAGCTACCTTTGCTCCCTATTCTGGAGTCAGGTTGGAATAAAAAGCTAAGTTAACATTCGATACCCATGCTCAGATGTCTTTCGATACTGTCTTCAGACATTGACGGATCGTGTGAAATGCCTTTTAAGTTGACGCCGTTTCCGACGTTTGAGCAGATGAACTGGCAAAGTTGAGACTTCGTCAGTTTTTCGGGCGTTTGCTAAAGTTTTATGTGTGCATAGTTGCGAGATAATTATAATGTTAACAAATGAAACACTCTTACATATTCTGGTTAGGATGACATACATGTGTGTATCACAAATAAGTTACATACATAGTTGATGTACACGTTAGTCTGGATCAATGTGAGAAACCTAGGTTGAAAACAAACTCAATGCTAATGTTCATGTGGAAGTGCAATTCTGTCCTTATAATTTTTTTATTACTCCTGACACGTTTGTATTAAATATCAGTTAATTCATTTGGTTCAATTTTATGGAATTTTAAAACGTTTCCCGTCTTACTGAGATACCATAAACAGCCTAGAATGAAACTTCATGCACAATGCCATCAGAAGAATAACAAACAAAAATTGTAACTGTTTTTCAAAGAATAGGTAAATTACTTAAAAAACTGACGAAAGAGATACAGATTTTCAAGAAATCTGTGAAGTCGGGAACACCGTATCGATAGCGGTCATTGAGCACATATATAATCAGCATTCGCCAAAATGAAGCTTTCAGAGAGAGAGAAGAGTGGCCCTGAGGCTGGTGTGGAGCGAGCAGCTTTGTGTTACAGCGCGCGACGACAGACCATTCAACGGTAAATAAAGAGTTCAATTTATCTTGGCACCTTCAGTGAGCTTCACAATCTACTCGACTCCGGCTAGTTGAACTTGAAAATTTTCCCGAAATTCATAAAAACACAGCAAGAAAAAGTCAGTTTGAGGCATTTGTTGCAGTAAAGAGTGCGTTAACTAATAGGGCCTACACAGATGTGAGCCGCGTGGAGGCTGTACCCACACTTGCTTAGCACTTCACCAAATAACAAGTTTTTTTTAATATATTTCAGCTCCCCACATTGGAGGAACAACTGAAAAATTGAACCGATTATTTAAAAAATATAACGTTCGAAACGCAAGCATGCCATAAAAATACTCTGCAGTCTCAATTTAAGGATAGCTAATAAAGGGTGGTTAAATTGTAAGGGCCGATTTTGAATGTAAATCTCACCTAAACGTCAAGTTTTTTCTACATTTAATTTGATATTTCTCTATTTCAGACTAATTCAATTTGAACCATGGTAAGATACACAATCGAGCAACGCGCTAAAGTTATTCAGGCTTATCATGAACCTAATTTGTGTTTTATTCAAAATCAACATCGGCCCTTCAAATTTAACCACCCTATAGAAGTGTACTAAATTTTCTACAACTAATGTAGTGTATTAAATTGATTTCTCCAATAACATCTGCGACATTTATATGGAAGAAACCCGAAAATAATTGTGGGAAAGACTAAGTGAACATCGATAACAATTAACTTTATTGTCTCGTAAATAGATATTGTGAAGGAAATATCCATCAAATAAGATAAGACAACCCGAAAATTTTGATAACGCAAAATAGTGTTAGATCGAGATGACTTTTGGAGGCCTTTTGCTCCCATAATAAGTAGTAGTAGTGGTAATGATAGCAACGCTTCAGTAACTCAGACCATCTCGCACCGAAAGAGTAGCGATCATTTAGTACGGACTTAAGAGAACGGGGAATCTATGCACGAAGTGTGTTCCCACACAAGATCATCTGCGCATAGAAACGGCGAGTTAAGAAGGAAGAGGAAGAAAACAAATAAGAAATAGCGAAGAAGGAATGAAAACGGAAAGAAGCAAAGTGGGTACGAAAGATAGAAGTCCCAAAGGTCTATCTAAAGCTGAGGTAGCCTAGCTCCCAACAATCAAAATTCTTATGATGGGCAGATCGAATTTTTCCACATTTATTTCGGGATTATCTAATTATGTAAATTTGATTGATTATATGATAACTTTACTTATATAAAGATAAATGTAGTCTCTAAAAATGATATTCTGTATCCTAGACACGCGCCACCTCCTCATCTGTCACGTTTTTAAAAAGTTCGTTCCCTTGACAACGAGTCGTGTATTACAACTCGAAAGCTCGGAAAATAAGTAAATTTTCGGAAGAAGTTCTGCAGTTATCCTTAAAGATTTTATGTACGTAACATTAGTGCCACTGAACCGTAGCAACCGTAGCAGAAAAACGCAATCTGCGCGTACCCATTAAATACGTCGGAAGTCAAGGGACTGAACTTCCGTGACTTTCGACATCACTCCGGTATAGAGAACGAAGTTCGAATTCGATTCTCATATTTGGCTGCCCTCCAATACTGCCTTCAGACATTGGCTGATCGTATGAATAGCCCTTTACAGAGAAACGTAGCTGCTCCTTAGTCTTCATATCACTATCATAATGTCAAACACAACTCAATGAAAAGCCCATGTAACTGTACGATTGATAGGTAAAATACACATTATAAAAATTTGCATTTATTTCTTGGCGACCAACCATCTTTCTAAATACAGAGGCCGTTACACAGAGGTCCCTCTGTGTATAAGCCGTGTGCATGGGTGCTCCTGTAGCACCCAATCATATCGTACCCTATAAACATAATCGCATCATCAAGCCCTGAGAGACCCGATATCGCTATCAGGCAGGACAGTGAACTCTATTGCATGGGACAGCGTATGACAAACCTCCGTCTCGAAAATTGATTATCACGAGAAATGTATAACGCTCTACTGTATCAGGGATACAGTCCAGTCTACCAGTGCTAGGAGCAAACACTCTGAGACGCGTCCATTATAATGACAAATGTTTGATTCATGACAATGAAATTTACAAAAGTAGTAGAAGTAGAAGAAGTAGTAGTACTAGTGATAGCAGCGCTTCAGAAACTCAGACTATCTCGCACCGAAAGAGTAGGGACCATTTAATATGGACGAAGGAGAACGAGGAATTTATGCACAAGGTGGGTCCCACACAAGATCCCCTGGGCATATAAACAGGAAGTTAAGAAGGAAGAGGAAGAAAAGATAAAAAAGAGATGGCGAAGGAGGTTTGAAAATTAAAAAAAGCAAACGGGCATGAAAAATAGAAGTCCCTAAGGTCTATCTACAGCTGAAGTAACTTAACAGTACACCTCTTGGCACTACAGTCCTCAGAGCATGGGATGGACCAACCTAACGTACCCAACGCCATAGCCTATGGCCTGTCCTATGGTCTATGATGGGTCTGAATTTGTCAGATTTCAGCCAATAGCACAATTAAATCAACAGTTTCAATTGTTCCAGCACGCCTACCCGCACGCCAAGCGCCGCAGTTGAGACGCCAACTGAGGTTTAAGGCCAATTCTTTGACCGCAGTCTCGTGTTATGAGACTCGTGCGGACTGCAACATGCGCGAATGTCTTTTTTGAATGCCATATCTTGTCAGTTATTGTATCAATTGGACTGTACATTACGGTCACTAACAGTTTTTCAAAAAGTCTCTAATTTACATCACAGAAACAGTAAAAACATAAAAGAATGGATAAATGTAGGGACCTCATAGAATTTTATGGACATCTCGAACACGAAGAAAATGTGTAAACGATTTTTACTCAGGAAATATTTTCCATAGTTTTCCTCATTCATTTTTATCACCGTGGTACCGCGACCTTGAGTGTGCACGTGAGTGAACATCGGGTTGGCGAGGGTGCCGAGAGATACTGAGATAACGACCAGCTGTAAACATGTACTGCGGCACTGGTTGGTCTGCATGATGGAAAATATTGAGGTTTTGCTTCAGTATGTCAATGAACCTTACGTATGTCACGAACATCCATTTCAAATTGAAATTTTGCTGTAAAAAAATCTATTCATTTATTTTATTTTTAGTTCTTTATTTATTGATGTATTTGTTTATTTATTAGTTATTTCTTTTTAATCTGACCTACTGAAGCATACATGATGTAAGCTACGGTGCATGACATCACTGCGTTCGAACCCGGGCAAATATTGATGACTTCACTCAGTTTGAAACCGGACCAATATTTACGATATCACTCAGCTCGAAAACGGACAAATATTGATGACGTCACTCAGTTCGAAAACGGACCAATATTTACGATATCACTCAGCTCGAAAACAGACAAATATTGATGACGTCACTCCGTGCGAAAACTTGCATGAGCTTCGGCAATTGGGCTCCCGAGAGCTACCATCTCAGGGACACTCGTAACGCACGCCAAGGTTCATGGCAACAGAGAAGCGAGGCCTTCACGGTTACCGTTGTTTTTTTCAGCCCTTGTACACGTGACTCAAACAGGGAGCCCACGAGACACCCTGCACACCTCACAACCTAGGTGCAATTTTTCCCCTAGACCGATGAAGAAGCACTGGTTCATTAATTTTATAATCGCATTAATAATGCCTGAAATTTAAATGGGATTGAAAAGCTCCCTTGCTATTTTTTCGCCCAATAATGTCAACATATGGGCATATATGGGTAAACGTGACTAGAATTTTCATGGGAAGAAATCTCAACCATTTAACCCCAGTTTAATTTCCCGGAGCAAACTAACATTTTTGCTTGTTGGGCGTTCGTGTGTTTAATGAATGTTTGAATGAAAAAAACATGAATAGGTTAAGTGTAACAGGGGCTTTACGCTTCACATTCGTTACCAGTTGATGAAATGTGAATTTTATCTCTTTAAAGAATTGTTGAAGTACCGTCAAAATTAAATTTATGAGGGACTTCGCAGCATGGAGGCACACTAACACTACACTGTGCAGTCGGGCCAAGTTATCATGGACATAGCTACAACATAATATTCTCAAGAGTTGTAGAACGGCGTACAGAGTAAACTATGTACTAACCAATAAAACAGTTATCAAGTTCATGGATTCAAGAACTAGATCACAGTTACAAAAAGACACTTAAATTTATTCTGGAACAATTAATTACGCATTCACCTAGCGCGTAGCTATTTGCTTAGTATATTTTCAGCGCAGTGGAGAGCAAGGAAAAATAAATGAGCAGAGTTGAAGTATAAACCAACTTTTTAACGAGTGTTTGATGCCATAAATGATTCTCTTGCCAGACCTCTAACACCACAGTTCCCCGCCAGTTTACCCAGCTTTCTGCCCTCCCTTCTCGCTATCAAAGACCTCCTAACAAATCACATTTTCAAATAGAACCATTTGCCCTCTTTGAGAATTCACTTTTTCCTACAGCTATAGTTGAGGAAATGCAACATAGGCCTGCGTTGGTTTGAAGTATGTGCTCTCGAGTCCATAGCCCAAGTTTCGAAAATATCTATAAAGGAAAAGCTCGAACACCCATAAAACGGCACAAAAGACTGTGCGGCATACAGGGCTGCCTCGGTATTAGCGATGCGTAAATCACAAAATCGTTTGACAAAAATAGAATATGCGTACACAACAGTAACATTTCCGGCAACATTTAACGTAGATATAATTACTCGTTAGCAAACTTTGGCAAAAAATGCGGTCGAAAACTGAATCATACGAAAAGAGGGTCACACAAACATTTCGGCGTCACAGAACATCAAGGGCTCCTCGCATTGGTCCCACCTGCTCTTCTGTTATTGTTCAAGCAACTAAGAAAATTCTCCGTGAAATCAATATGGCAAAATGAAGTGACCTCGGAGGGAATGAGATAGCGCAATTTACGTAATAAAACCAATGCATCTTGATGCTCACAGATCCGGACGATATGGAAACCACACTACAGCTCAGTGGAGGGAGAACCGCGGAAGCGCTACCGCAGGAACAGCAGGAAGATTACAAGAAAGATTTTCCCGGAACCCTTGGTAAGATCTTCCGCATCAAGCCCTGCAACACTGTGGTGATGGCGGCTTACGAATTCATCGACGAAGATATCTATAACTTCAAGGTAAGTTTTAAACCTATAGGGCGAATCGTAACGATTTCGTACCGCTCGAAATAGAGGTTCGTGTTGTTAAAAATGCGTAGAGTTGGAGCGACTGCCTCGTGTGACGATTTTTACACGTTCCATTGAGCAAAATAAAGGCAGTGGTAACCTGCTTCTTCGCTGCTACAGAAAAGAAGAAAAAGAGCAGCTATACTCTTCATATTAGCACGATCATAATTCAAGAGTTGAAGAGTTAAGTGTAGATTTATCTCTCACGTGGGAAGAAAGTTTTTCGTTTAGCGTCATGTTTTATGCGACAAATGGTGATGCGTATGTACTGTACGTGCATATAGTGAAAAGTTATTGCTCTCATGTGCTCAGCGCGGCATGGAAGGTAATCAACTTCTTTTTATAAAGATTGAATCTATTTTTCATCACTATGATATTCAGTTTGTATCATGTGTGTATCATCATAGTTTGTTGCATGTGTGCTTAGCCGTTTCTGTGCCATATTTTAATTCAGTGAATGATGACTAATCGTGAAAGTAAGTCAGGATCGATTGTAGGGCGTGGAACAAAAATTGTAGCGTGTAAATAAATTACAACGACAGTCAGTGTCAGTAATGTTTGTATTCCAACTAAGCACGGTGAATAAATCCTATGGAAAATGTAATAGAAGAGCGTTCAGGGTTCTTTCATCCTACAATCACAGAAATTTCAGAAAATTCGGATACGGTCGAGTCTTTTACTGATACGGTCGCGTCTTCAACTGATACGGTCACGTTTTTAACTGATACGGTCGCGTTTGCAACTGATACAGTCGCGTCTTCAACTGATACGGTCGCGTTTGCAACTGATACGGTCGCATCTGCAACTGATACGGTCGCGTCTTTACTGATCGCAGCACACGCGTTCTTGAAATAAGCTTGATTTTATCAACGACAATTTGTGAATTCCGTTGTTGAATTACTCAATTATTGAATTACTATCAATTTTTTCGTTGGACAAATTGTGCGGACTGGAAAAGCTTCGAACTTTTTACCCTATTAAAAATTAAGTGTCAATAATTTATCGAATCAAGTTTTTCGAATTTGTAGCAAAATATCCAAGAGCTACACATGTGCAACCTGCAGCCATTTCGTGTGTTAAAACTCGCGTGGCGTCGGTTGGATCTTTTTAAAATAAAGAGGTTAATGCGTAGTTGTGGCCGGATTGGGTGTTTCCTTAGTCGTTTTCAAGATTAAATATTTATCCTCGATCCACGAACGCACCTGTTCCGATCTCGCTCTACGTCGCTGCTACATCGCTGTGGATGACATGGTCTGTACTCGAAACTCTCCAATGACACCTTTAGGATAGCGGACATTAAGTCTTCCATTTTAGTTGTCAGTTGTCAAATCAAACCAATCAAGTTCCCGGACCATTATCTCTCACATGGTGCCTCATTTAAAAGAAAATAGGGAAAAATAGTTGAAACCTTAGCGCACGCCATTCTAATTCCTTAGTCGGAGGTCAGTGAAAACTTGTTATGTTACTCCCAGTTCCGTCCAGACGATGTGATCGTGATGACGTACCTCAAGTGCGGCACCACGTGGACCCAGGAGATCGTCTGGAACATGAGGAACAACCCCAACCTCGACCACCCCAACCCACAGGAACCTATTTTCGCTAGAAGCCCTTTTCTTGAGTAAGCGTAACTTTAATTAAACTTATATTTTCTTGCTCTTCTGTCTGAAAATCATCATGGAGGCCCGTTGGCGGCTTGGCTTAACTACATCTCATGAAAATGGTTAGGTGCATATTAGTTGATCTGTGTTTACTTCTCTGGTGTAAATTTTTCGCAGTTCCACTACCAGTAGGAACGACTGTAAAAAGTACACGTAAATACTTTTAAACAAAAACTCGAGAGCGTTACTAATGTAGAAACGAGGCTAATCAATTCCTATGTATGAGAAAGTGAAAGCAACGGTGATAAGCAAATTAAGTTTACGGTTTTCATTGGTTTATGTTGTGGCAGTGTAAGGTGATGGCACATATATAATTATGAGAAATTATGATTTTACCTCCAAATTTTGACGATAGGAATACACTAACTTGTATACGAGGTTGATTTTATGAATATCAAAATTTTTGGAATATTTATCAGTTTACTTTCTGCAG
The DNA here is from genome assembly GCA_014899125.1 of Orchestia grillus. Lineage (NCBI taxonomy): Eukaryota > Metazoa > Arthropoda > Malacostraca > Amphipoda > Talitridae > Orchestia > Orchestia grillus. The sequence goes on from VOMN01094289.1 coordinate 9,633, forward strand.
GCTAGACTTTGTGCTGTACGACATCATGCAAGAGATTTCCTTCGAAAAGTTCCTCGAGTGGAACATGTTCTCGACCTACAAAACTCGATGTCCAACCTTGCATCCGAAACGAGGATTAAATATTCAGGTAACTGCATCTGGAGCTTGCGTGGAATGCCCGGGAAGTCACAGAACTTATTCGGGTCCACTAGTAGCTGTATATAAAACTGTGAATTGTTATAGGAGAAAAAATCCATGTCTGTAATATCTTTCAAATGATATAGCATTTCTCGTAATAAATTGTTCAAGTTGTTGGTACTGTTTAAATTGCGTAGTTAAGTGCCTCACGAGGGAATAAATTGCAGAGCGGCAGCTCGTTCCATCCAGAGTTGCGCGATCACATCGTCATGTCATTGTGTAAACTTTGTCCTGTGAGCGCATTTACATGATGAACTGTATTTCTGTAACCCTGAATAGCTGCATTTACTTCATTTCTCGACTTAAGCCCATAATTTCATTGCATGTATCATACGTAGTTTAGATTACTTTCGACTTGGTATAGTGCCAGGACCCTCTCCATCGCACGCTGCATATTAAATAACATACATGTACGAATATTTCCTGCAGATAGCCGAGTCTCACACCGAGCCGCGCACTCTGAAAACTCACCTTCCCTTCTCCTGCTTCAAACCTGGCGTCATCGACACCTGCAAGGTCGGAAATGAATAAATTAGAGTTATGACACTCCGCAGGAGTGGTAGCAGTGGCATGTAGTGACACTCCTCACAAGTGGTGTTAGTGGCATGTAGTGACACTCCTCACAAGTGGTAGCAGTGGCATGTAGTGACACTCCTCACAGGTGGTAGCAGTGGCATGTAGTGACACTCCTCACAAGTGGCAGCAGCGGCATGTAATGCAGCGCTTCACGGACTCCGACTAGCTCGCACCAAAAGAAAAGGGAATATTTCGTATGGAGTATAGAGAACGGGGGATCACTGCACAAAGGCGTGTTCCACCCAGGGTACCCTACGTATCGAAACAAGTTAGGAATGGAGGTAAAAAAGGAAGAGGTAGTGAAAGGGTGAAAACTGAGAGAAGCCAAGCGGGAACGAAAGATAGAATTTCCGAAGGCCCATTTATAGTTAAGTTAATCTAACAATGCCTCATTGGGGACACAAGTCCCAATAGCATACGATAGATAATCCTACCTAACCTAACTTTATAGCCTGTCCTATGCTTTCCGAGGGAGAAATATAGGAGAAATTTAAGGAAATCACTGAAAATCATGAATTGTATTTGAGCATTATCATTTGTTTCTTGATCTCTATCAACCTCTTAAGATATCTACGAAATACTCTAGATACCTACTAAACTATTCAAATTACCTCATAACAGTTAACATTCCTACAAAACGATCCAGTTCTCAACCAGAAATATTAAGCTCCATAAAACAATCCGGACCAAAGACTGAAATATTTTAATCTTTGAATTGACACACTGAACTAAATACACTCAGATCCGTCAGAAGTACTAAAACTACAGGAGCTTGAAAAAATGAACTCCAGGTTTGTAATTCAATCATTTCGAGACAAAAGATCTGCTCATGATCGCAATGTACCAGCGAACGCAACGTACCCAATGTTGATTTAATTTGAATAGTTACTCTACACTTCTGCATGACAATAGACGATTTTATTTCTTTGAGATAATTTAATTACAATTAGGTGCCGAGAACATTTTTTGGGACCCCTCGGCAGTCACAGCGTATTTCAGCCGTTGCCAGGAGCCCCAGGTGTGAAAACGCCCGTCGCGTGCACCACTGATGCTTAATTTGAACGTCAGTGTTAAAAATGAACCAGCCAATGATCACGGCAATATTTAACACGTTGACTCCGAAGTGGGTCATATATGGTACACGCGATCATCTAACCTAACCTAAGGTAACTAAAGCACTATCATGTATAAATACGAATTTTCGAGTTTCCTTCAAATTTGTGTTCATCAATCGAATAAGCTAGTTCTGATTAGAAAGAAAATTGATAGCGCAACCAAATTTGTGAAACCAAAATCCTTCATTTTTAAATTCACAGTAGAGATATTTGTCGGCATGTAATTTTACCTGTGTGGAGAATCGGAGTCAACGTGTTAAACGCGACCGGGCCCTCCGTTGCTCTCAAGGACCTTATTCCATCCTACAACAAGTTTATAAGTACAACGCTTGTAAAATTCGTCAGGCTGAGAAGAAAATATGAAATCTAATTCCTTTTAAATCGTTCCTTTTAAATTTCTCCTTTTTCTTATGTCAACTTGAGACCAATCAAATATTTTATAGTCCTCACAACAAAGGATAATCAGGGGGTGCAAAGGCAGGAAAATGTTGGGAATAAAGAAAGTTATATTTCACAACCAAACTTCTCAAAGAGATTACGCTCCTAACAATTGACAAGCAACAAGCGGCGTAACTCTCCATTAATGAAAAGAGTTATCACAAAAAAGAAGCCTCAAAAATGGCAGTCGAAGTTTCATGCCCTCGTGTTTATATTGCACGCCCTGCTGTTGGAGATCATTAAGTTGATGGCATTACTATTGCTTGAGCCGTCATGATATTGCATGCAATGAGAAAAATTGATATTTTCTAATCCAAGTTCTCCAGACATGATAATTTTTTGCTCACTTATAATTTTTTGAAAAAATGACCCCGTAAATTTACAGTGATGACTACAACGGTTAATAGGATTCATGAAAATCTCCCACGACTAATCCTTTTACTCTCGTTTGTTAGGCACAATAATATGAGGCCCTTGGTTTAGAAAAGTGTGTCCCATGTATATATTTTGTGATGAATTCCCACACTTACGCTCTGTTGTGAAGAATATCTTTGCTATTTATTTCGCCCGCTGTAGGTGGTGTTCGTGATGCGCCACCCTAAAGACGTCGTGTTGTCGTACCTACATCACTGCCGCCTCGTGAAAGGACACGATTTCACGTCGACCCAAGACGTCTTTGTTAAGTACTTCGTGGAAGATTTATGTAAGTCTGAGATTCTGAAAGTTTGCATGAACCAAAGCTTAAACGAATACTTGTGAACGCTCATTTCATTGTTAAAATTCTTATTATTGAATGCTGTCTTAGAAATCTTGAGCACTCGTGTCTGAACTGGAGATTAAATTTAAATAATTTTCAAACAGTTCATTTGTGAAGGAGTAACATCATTTAAAAAAATACTGGCATAGATTTTTCAATACTACTCGAGTAAGATCATTTAAGAATAGCTTTTTCTCATCTCTTTCTCCCTATAAATTTTGATAAGTATCTTTCAAAATATTTTTGCTTCTGAGGATTTATGATTTTATCTCCCAGCAAGCAGGGTGTTTTTTGAGTCTAATATGTTCTTTAAACTATGTAAAATTTTCAAAAACTAAGCTAAGTCCCTGGAAATAACTGTCAACAGTTAATTGCTGGTCTTTTTGCCTCCCATGAGCACGACACCTCCCTTCCTTTCATTTATTAAGCTCAAGGTCTAGGTCACTTAGCTCTGAGTTCAATTACTAAATTACACCCAATGTACATGTATCAATGATACAGTGCTTTGGGGGTCGTACGCCAACATGGTGAAGGAGGCGCTGCAGTTCAAGTCGCACCCCAACTTGCACGTCATGTATTACGAGGACATGAAGGCGGACATCGGCGCCGAGCTGCGCAGGCTCAACGACTTCCTTGGAACCAAGCTGAATGCGCAGCAGCTCAAGAATGTGAGAGCTACTAACCTATTAGAATTCATATTGATATGTTGCTTGATGTCTGAAAATATTGGACGTCGGAGATTACGTTGTCAAGAATTTACTAGGAAAGACTCAATCTAAACGCTATACCCCTACAAATCGTGTCTTTGATCGAGTTCTTCAAAGTAAATTCGGGATAATATTACTAGATGTTTTGATTTCGTACGCTGAATGCTCAAGTTTCATCAGGATTGATACTATTATGATGTGTTTTTAGAACTAGTTTCGAGGGTTAGTAACACTGAGCATTTGTTAGAAATCAGAGATCAGCTATTCAGTAGTCTTGGTAAAAATTCGTCAATCAAAATAAATTAATACGATAATAATTTCACCGCCATGAAATTGCTTAACCAGTAGCTTTAGGAGGCAAGAACATCAATATTTCACTGTGTTTGAATGGAAAATATGAGTGAAAACAGAATTATATTAGAAAAAAAATTAAAATTATACCTTATCATTCGCAGCATTGGCGTTTTGAATCAACTACTACACGCGAAATGACGGGGCTTACCATAATTTATTCCTAAAATAAATGGATTTTCTCCGTGAAGCTGCTCCTCGTCGTCTATATTGAAGTCAACTATTCATAAACAAACTGGCTTAACCAAAATACTGTCATATCCTATTCTATTAAATAAGTGATTTTGTTTCCTTTAGATTACATAAATTAATGATACGATATTCAGTATCCGATCTACGACACTGCAGCGTATCAGCACTGCTCGCAGTAATGTTCTCTGTGGTGCTACGTGAAAAGAGTTGCAGACAAAAAATTGAGGTATAACCACAGCTATAAACACGAAAAAGTTCTCTCTTAGAGAAGTGTTATTGAAGACCAGGCACACCTCACTTACAATTTTTCTATTGGATTTCTCAATTTTCTTATTAGGGGTTTTAAAGCAGGGGCGAGAAGGAATTAGGGCTTCTAATTAGGGCTTTTAAAGCATGGGCGAGATGAAATTAGGGCTTCATATTAGGGCTTTTAAAGCAGGGGTGAGACGAAAAATATGACTGCCCAAAGGCATGCTGCAGTTCTATTTCCAACGAGTCGAATGTCACAAGCGTTCATTAGCAAGAATTGAACCTTTACGAAAAATCGATATGTATATATATATAGATATGATTTGGAGTAGAGGACGTCTTGGTTATATATTTTTCATTATTTTCAGTTGAAGGGACTCAGCAAAGACAACTCTGTTTTTAGCCAAACATAAAATTCTATTTATGTTATAAATATTTTATTTATACAATATGATTAATGATAATTGTATATCATAAAATGGTACAAAAATAAAATCATTTTTGCTGTCCCCCAACTGAAAATAATGGAAAACATTTAAGTATACAATTTGGTAGAAAAGAGAACGCCCTGGATCCTTTTTGTAGGGCTATTCAAATACCCGACGATTTTTATTATAATAGCGGGAATATTTATTTACAAATACACGTCGGCTTTTGCTATGATAGCGGGAAATTGATTCATTGGGATGGAGAAGCTTTACGAGAAACTCCAGAATTAACTTTAGAAAACTCAGGAATTTTTTTATACTGTATTCATTTATCAATAGTTTTAAATTTATGTGACATGTTTAAAGGCAGTATTAAGTTCCAAATTTCGTTTGTTGACCGTTAAAATAAGCTGCATATTTTGAGATAAAATGTATGGCATTCAAAACAAAGTATTCTAGAATTCTTGTGTCATGGTAGGTAAAACAAAGCAAGGCCAAGAATGACTAAGTGAGGTAAAGCTAGATCAAAATTAACAGTCTAAATATATCGTACGCTTTTGTCGGTGCTCACATAAATGCATAGCGTGCAAATGGTCCTTTATGTGCCGTTTGATGAAACCGTTTTTCCGTTTTTACTTGCTGTTGACACGAGATTGTTTTTGTACGCCCTTTCCTCTTCGTGGAAACAGGAGTACAAACGTGATATGTTTACTTCCTTTTGGGTAAGGCACAAGACGTACAACAAAAAGCTCACGATGAGTAGAGCAACAACTGTAAAAACCCAAATGATTTCAAATGATCCTACAACTTTCGCAGATTTTTTATCGGAAAAATGCCTCATGCTTTGGTAACAGCGCCTGTTTGTCGTACGAGAGTCGTTGAAGGCACGATGCACCATTTCCGAAAGCAAGCGTAGACTCATATTGCCAACTCCTTCTACATCAAGAAGCGACAAGCCCCGTTCGGAGAAAGCCTCGCTCTCCTGAAGCCTCTTTTGGAGAAAGCCATGTCCCATTCAGCCTCGATGGCAAGCCCTCTCATCAGCCATGCCATAGTCTTGTGCCGCCCCATTGCGCATTGGAGAATTCGACCCGTGCCAATTCTTGGCAGAATACGAGTACGATCGTTGGTAGTTCTTGAAGAGATTCAATACCTTGTAATTCTTTGGAGGATACGATCGCTGGTGTTCCTTGAAAGGATTCAATACCTTGTAGTTATTGGCTGGATATATCCTTGGTTGTCATCGGTATGATTCGATTCCTGGTAGCTCTTGGTAGGATACGATCACTGGTTGTTATAAGTAAGATACTCTCCATGGTAGTCCTTGATAAGATACGATCGCTGGGAGTTAATGACAAAATTCAACCTATGTTAGTTCTTGGCTGGACAGGATTGGTGGTATTTCTATCCGAAAACTTTGACTTTGCCTGCCTCCCTGCGGGCGGAGCTCACCAACTTGGAAGGCAAAATAGCTAATTTTACTGCTCATTTCTCGAGCACAGGTGGAGGAGCAGACCAGCTTCCAGACCATGCAGAAGAACGACCCCATGAAAATTATGTCGACGGTCGAGATCGTCAACGAGGATGTGGCGCAGAAAGACGGCGGCTTCATACGTAGAGGTGAACGGAGCGCGGGAGTTAGTCTGGGCGGCTCAAAATTAGTTACAGAATTACCTCACTATCTAAAACTAATCTGACATTGTTTTTAGCGAATGTTTTCCCTGCATCATTACTTCAAAGTAGCTAGCGAAGTTTGATTCGCTACTCATTTTTTTCTTGACTTCATGAGTGTCACTCTAAACAACAAATTTATGCATTCTCAATACCAAAGAGCGGAAAACTTATTTTAGTTTTCTATTCAAAGTACAGCTACCCGCTCAGCTTGAAAAATGCTTTAATTTAATTTTGTAATCACGGCCGAAAGTTATGAAGCAACTCCAGATCAGAGATTTACAAAACCGATCTTGGCATTACAAGCTTGACAATAATGTTCATCGAATTCATGATCCAACTTTTTCACTCATTAGACATGTGAACGAACTGGATATTGCAATTATCATTTACAAAATAACAGCATCTCATATAAATGGGGGATATATGTATAAATGATAAATGCACGACCGTCTACAGATATAGATAGTGACCGTGTTGAAGAAACGGTGCGTAAACGGCTCACGTTGAAGCCTACCTTCTGCTCCAACCCAGCTCACAGAAAGCGGTTTTTCCATTCCCGAACGAAGTTATTGACTTCATTATTCACGCAGGTCAGGCGGGCACCTGGAAGGGGAAGCTGACGGTAGAACAGAACGCTCTCATGGACAAATACATCGCAGAAAACTTCGACGACCCTGAATTCCTAAAAAGGTATCAGTGATACGAGAAGATCCCCATTATCAGTCCACCAACAACAAAGGGAGACACCCTAATGGACCCCTCGTCACGTTATCATCACCCGAGGCCCGATATCGTGCGCATGGCCATCGATTTGGAATCAGAAACTGAGATAACGTTAGCTAAGACAAGTGACGGGCCAACCTTTTTTTTCCGAGTGCACCTTTAAGAAATTTGGACTAAGCCTTCGTACTCTACAATTGTACAGTATGTCCCACAAAATCCCGAACAGAGTATTTTTTTTCCGTATAAGTAATACCATCATAATAATACCAAAAGCATTTAACTTCTAGCAAAATTATCCCTCAAAATTTACCTATAGAAAAGGCATTAATAAGTCGAATGATAAGAATAATTAATGCTTATTAATAAAAATAAAACGGAACATAAGACATTAATTGACCTGACGTCCATCCTTATCAAGGCATTTCTGACAATTGTCTCTCATAATCCTCATAACCCGCCTTATCATGAGTGGGTTATTCTTTAGAACGTCCATTTCGGTTGTAATGTGTAGTTTTGATTCGGCTAAAGTTTGTGGTGGTGATATGCAAACATTTGATTCTATGGTATTAGTGATACGGAGAAAAAAATACTCGGTTCCGTTTTTTGTGGGGCATGCTGTATAACACCTCAAGGATAGAGGAAATGAAACTATGCCCCACTTGATCTACAAAACCGCTGGGGCGTAATCAATACATAGCAAAGGTTCCCAAACGGTGGTATTCGATAGATAAAATAGATATGTATGTGCCCCTCCATTGACACCGCGAGTCGATTTGGTACCCATATTTCAGTTTCTTATGTTCGGGTTTTCGTATCAATATTCACTTAGAATTTTATTATACTTAGATATTTTGTATTGCACATTTTTACGTATCAGGTTTTCGATTTGGGCATTAGGCAATACTTATATATTTATTTAGTAACATTATACACACAGAGTGGCCCAGAAGTAACTGACCCTTGCGTTGATGAGTAAAAAGGATATCAAGTTATTTCGTATCCAATTCAAATATGGTATCCTAATTAAAAGGGTCAGGTACATCTGGCCCACAATTAAGTTCACTAATTGTATCATATATACCGTTGAATTAGATTTGTTTTAAGTTTTTAGACATCCAATGGTGTCACAGAAGTTGTGACAGGGTCGTTTGCGTGTATCAGAAATCCTACTCTTGAATGTCTGCACGTACTGCACTAAAACTGCGTTCATTGAATATATTTTCTTTAAACATCAATCTTTGCACCTATTGTAAAATGGGAATGTCTGATTTAAAGCTTCCTTAAAATAGCAATTGTTGTTTAAAGCTGTTCCTCAAATCGACAATCTCTGCAACCATTGCTCCAAACGGCAATTTTTGCGTGAAGCCGTAAGATGAACCAACTTTTTAGTCTTCAGATGAAATGAAAACGCACATATTTCAATAGCGATGACGTCACTCGTCTACTAAATCCATTCATCTCGCCGTTGAGCTTATAAATACCTCCTCGTTAACTATTTGCCGAGTTCAAATGAGGATTGGAATACTTTACACGCTACAGTCATCATATTGCGTCGAACACGATGGTTCGTCATTATTATTCCCTCTTCAAATGTCTTCTTCTCCAACTAAACACTCTTTCAAAATTAAGATACAATCTATCAAGGCGTAATATTGGAGTATCTCTACCAGGAATGTATATTTTATATTTACTATTCAAATAAAATTGTATTGTTCGTGCGTCTACCCAAACTGAGCGTATCTCTTCAAGGGAGAATCCTCGTCCAGCTACAGCGTGCAGTGCCTGCGGAGCCCAGACGTGGTGCGCTGGTGTTGTGCACGGGGATTTATTCATTCATAAAAATATCATAAATTTTGGGACTTCCTCGTTGACTAATTGGTCACTTACCATGTACTCCAAGCAGCTTTCATGAATGATGTACGCAGGTTAACTAGGATTGAATTTTTAAAATAAATTTGAGTGAACCAACCTTCACAAAACATGCGGCGTGGAGACCTTGGTTTATACGATGCAAGAGGTCTTAGTTAGAGTAGAATAAGTTCTTTTAAAATTACCGCCTAATAAATCGAGCGTGAAGTACTAGAACAGCACACAAGGTCCATATCATTATGTTCCCCTCAGAGAGAATATTTATTCCTCAGTAGATGACTTTACGGTGTCTATTGTAGTCACATTGGATCGCGTGAGAGTCATTGTAGTCACATTAGATCGCGTGAGAGTCATTGTAGTCACATTAGATCGCGTGAGAATCATTGTAGCCACCAAAACTCACATATTTTGAAAATACAACGCATTTTTCAGTATATCTAATCTTGTACTTAAGACCATACATTAACAAGACAGAAGTACGTGTTCGTTACAGAATTAATGCCCATTGTATAATAAGGAATACAAAAAATGTACTCGCTGTTTATAATGCAATAGCTTCGAAACCAAAGACTCGCACAGGCGCACAAATTCCTAGCAAGCGCCACCTTCCAACGACTAATTCAATGGATGCACTACATTCCGGCGTTAGATTAGTGAGCGTAAGTCCGTTTGTTTCAAAACTGTTGAATTACAAACATTGAATATATTTTTTATCCCTGGGTATTGTACAGGAACTGTGCTTCGTGAGTGTACGATGCGATTGGATTTTACCTTTTTTAGTAGCCCGCGTAGAATATAAAACGTTTTCGACTGACAACGACGCTTCATTTAAATTGTAAGGAAGTGTAGTTTCTCGTTGGAATTCATATTACAATTGTTTATGAGCCATGATTCAATAGTGAGCACTTCCCAGTATTGAAGTTATAAGTGAAAGTTGTCGAGCACTGTAGCTGCACTTGAAATTCTGTAACATTTAGTGCAAGCAAATAAGGAAACAAAGAACACAAATGAAGTGTTATATTTCTTCAAATTTGAGTTTTATTTCAACAATCAAATATTTGCACCGATTCCATTTACTAGATTCTAATTAAATATTCCAAATGACATCAAATTTCAGAAATGAATTCAGAAATATCACAGTTAACTTCACTACAGACGAACCTCTACGAACGAAAAGGAGGAGCACTAAACGAATACGGAAAATATTCTTAGTATTGGGTCTCACAAATATTTACACCATCACATTCAAAATACACCAGAAAGCCCGACAGCCGTCGGGTCACTGTACATAAATTAGCTATGTTTAAGGTTGTCTATAGCCCTCAACGTCGTTAGGAAATGAGTCTAGAGAAAAAGAAGAACAAAAGTAGTCGTAACTCGGATGAAAACGTGACCACAACTTCCATAGATTGCATACCTCAAATCTCTCGCCAAGCGAACAAACCCACTAACAAGAAAACATTTCGGACTTGTGAAAGTATGTACATTTATAAGGAAACATGTCGTGCTGTGTGATACATAGAAATCCGCCTTTTACTTCGATGTCACGGATTATACATAAATAATCTGCTCCAAGAATCGGTCGTCCGTTAAGGCTCTGAAAAAGTTACCTTGTGTAAAAGAGGATAAATAAGAAACCTTTGAGAGGAGAAGCCTATTCCTCTGATCAAGCTCTTAGCTCTAAGTATGGGATTCTTGTGTTTTAAAGTACACAAGGCCATTTAATGGATTCATGTATGTACACAAGCACAGAATTCGCAAGTTTAAGAATGTGTCCAATTATGCGCACACGCACACAAGTGCGCGCTCAGATTTGTACAGTTTACTCCCAGTCGCAGATGTATGCCGCGCACATATGTACTCATGTACACAACTCCCAGTAGAGCGTCGCATGTACCCAAAATGCCCAGTTCACGTACATCAGCGCCCAAATTTCAATTATGGTACCTGCTCACACATGTACAAGAACGCTTTTGAACCGATCGAGCACGCCATGTACCCACGTGCACACGCACACAATGGTCTTAAGTCGAATTACGAGTTACGTGGTCCGGTATTCTACAGAAAATGATATATTTATAGACACTATACTATTTTGCAAAATCAACCCATACAATCTTTGTTGAAACAACCCATTGCGTTTCGAAGGTGATTACGTTTATTACCTGGAAGTCAACATGAAGGCGACAACAAAGAGACGGTTTCCATAAACAAGCACTGTCACCTGGTCGGAAGGATTAATTCACAGCCTGACATACATCAATACAGTATAAGTTACACTTGTGAGATCTGCACGAGCTTACATGCTCTCAAGAATGAATATTTACGGGTTTCCAGACCTCACTCAAGTATTTTTCCTTACCTCTGGAAGTTTTCGGTACAAGGCTGTAGCCCTCTAATTAGCAGTCCGTGAGATAATTAAACACGTTCCCATTTTACGAAGCTAGCATTATTTTCCTTTCGCAATCAAACGCACCAACATTGATCTCACTAAAAAGATGACATTTCTAAACAAAAGATCCCAGTTCCATCAGCCAGTTGCATGCACGCCAGTGGCACCGAGAAATCGTCGCTCAGACTACAAAAGTGTAGTGATGCATTTTTGACGACTGCTACTCGTATATAAGGATAACTACGAAAGTGTCTGCTCCTGCACCGATACTTTCATTTACACGATTTTAGCAATAACGCTTCTCTAATATCGGTGTCCAAGTACAAATACCACTCATTTGACGCGGGTACCTCGATTGCACTTGGGTTTTTCCCAACTTAGTTTCATTTCAGTAGGAAGGAAGTGTGCAAGTAGTCACAACTAATAAGAAAAGTTCTTTTGTTTAAATCAACAGCTTGAGGTCGTCTGCTTAAAGCAATGTGCACTCATTGATGGAGGGATATCTTCCTGAGTGACAATATTGAAGTTATGCAATATAATACAAGACTTGAATAAACTAAATCGCAAAAGTCTCAAAATTTGACCAAATCAATCTTTGATGAGCGGACACAGAAGATCTCGCAAGTGACTGGGAGATGTGTAAATTAAATAGAGGAGCATATGCATGATGAATTTAGTGAAATAGAGCGACGGTGTATGGTTCTCGTGTGAACTGTAAATTTGCATAAGGGGTTATGTGCAGAGGGTTCTTTACCCATCTCTCAGGCAAGAGATTTCAGTCGAACGTAAGCGTGGAGAACTGTAGGATAATTCTTGTCTAGATAGCAGTTAATGCTGTGACGGTACGACAAAACCCCCTAGCTGTCGTTCGCCAAAATTTGAG
>VOMN01094291.1:0-17947 GCA_014899125.1 Orchestia grillus
GCAGCGCATTCGTTTCGGCAAGATGTGTGTTGTGCCGACGTTCAATGCTAGGGTGGCTGGCAGCGTTCGAACTAGACATGAACAAACATTGGCTGTGATGGGACCCAGACTCTTCAACGCTCTGCCTAAAGATCTGAAACAGTTCGATGGTTCCCTAGACATCTTCAAGACAAGCTAGATAACTTTTTACAAACTATCCCTGATAGGCCTCCCTTGCCTCACTATTTTCAAACGGCTGAGGGAAACGGTCTCATTCAACATCTCGAAGAACTGCGAAGGACCACAATGTACACAAAGGGGCGGCACCCCAGTGTGGCCTAGGCGTGACGGCCGAAATATCTCTAAGTACATACATATAAGTACAAGTAAGTACAGCGTTATTTAATTATATGAAATTCTATTCTGTTCCAAATGTAGAATTAAACTTGAATGCAACACAATAAAGTAGAATTTAAATAGATTATGGTGTTAATATCAGTGTCTTACTTTGTGAAAGCAATTGGTCACCCATTTTGTTTTGTACTGCCGATTTTCCGGAGATAAAACAACAGGCCGTTTGCTCCATAAGCATCTACATTTTCTTCAAGAGATCGATTTTCATGACAAGACTGTCAGTTTATGAGGACGAAACTGCTCCAGTATTTCTTTATGAGAACAAATGATGACCCCATGAGATATATGACTGCATAAATTTTGAACGAGATGTACACATCTCCCTGTGCTCATGTGCCGCGGTCGTAACCTGACGCCAGCTAATGAGCGCGCATTTGACCCATAAAAATATTTTTTAAACTTATGTTTTAAACATTCGGGCAATTCAAGAACCAGGAAAGTCCTGTTTAATGGATAAAATTCATTTCTATTGAGTATTTCGCAGAGAATATCTTCAGACATTTTGTTCGTCGGTAACTGAGATTTTCATTTGAGTAAAAAACCTATCTTGTGTATCACGAAGGCTGGCTGTAACAGGCAACGGAGCTTTAGATCATTACAAGCAACACAGCCAAGGTAAGAAGACCGCGTCTTGTAGCAGACATGTGATTCTGCAGCAGACATGTGACTCTCGGAGCAGACATGGGATTCGGTCGAAGACATATGATTCTGCATCAGACATGTGATTCTTGCACCAGACATATGATTTTGCAGCAGGCATATAATTATTCAGCAGACATGTGATTCTTGCAGTAGACATATGATTCTGTAGCAGGCATATAATCATGAAGCAGACATGTGATTTTGCAGCTGAAATGTGATTCTTGCGACTGACATGTGATTCTCACTCCAGGTATATGATTCTTGCAACAGACATGAATTTTTTTGTAGCTAGAATACGTCTCTTGCAGCACACGTTATTCTGGCAGCAAATACGCTATTATGGCTGCAATCATGTCATTCTTACGGTGAACATGCTATTATTACTTGCAGAAACCATGCTATTCATGCTGTAAACATGTATTTCTTCTAACAATGTTGTTCTTACATCAAGCATGAAGTCCTTACGGTAAACATTCATCTCTCACGGCAAAGAAGCAGTTGTTACAGCAAACAGACATGTAGTTTTAACAGCAACCGTCGTTCCAACAGCAAACATGTATTTCTCCCGGCAAACATATAGACCTTACGCCAAACATATAGTCCTTAAAGCAAACATGTAATTCTTATGGCAAAAATATGTAATGCTTGCAGCTCACAGGTTTCAGTGTTTCTCTTTCCAGCCTACCCGTACCCGAGCGCAGCTCGTGTCCGACCATGAAAATAGTTATCAGCCACCAACCCTCTGCACGCATCAGCTCCTTCATTAGTGATGTTAGAGAAGTGTTGCTGAATTTAGGTTTGGTGTAGATGCATGCAAGGAACGCTGCTCATTTAACACGTCTTTGAAGTCCGCGCCTAAAAAAAGCAAAAGAAAAATCGAAGACCGATGTCACTATTTTTCGTTATCAACAGAATTTTACAATTTTACAACGCACAAATTCACGTAGCGTAAAATACCACTGTCCAAAGGTGCCGATGAATTAGAAACAAACTGAATAGACCTAAATTAACTCAATTCTTAACAACATGGGGCCACAGGATGGTAGCGGGTGGAAGAACTATTTAGACGCTAGCTGTTAGATAGGCATGGAGGAGTTCAGAAGAAATGCAAGCGTTTGTGAGAATTAGTGCCGCGTAGTCCTGGAATCCATAGGATTCTTTATTCGGTACTAATTTCATAGGCATCTTCGCCTGAACAATAACATCATAACGATAATATAAGCTGACTGAAATTTTTAATTAGAACGTGAACGTCGCCAAATTGGTGCACTTGAACTCTTTGGATTGCAACTCTCCTACTGCGGGGGTATTTCTGTCAAGTCTAGCGTTTCCGGCAGATAGGCTCTTGCCAGACCATTTGTCCAAGAACATAAAGTACGAATATTTTGTAGTGTATTTCAGTTCGGCGAGCAATTCGGACAACATCTGGGGCAAAAGAGGTCTGATGTTACAGTCATTGTGGAGCTGTTATTTTTGTCCAATTTCTTCGACACAAGTGCAGTCTGTACGCGATAGCAGAATGATTTTGAAGAAATGCAGCCACGGTAGCAATGATCAAGCAATTGTATTTAAAATCATTGTTTCTTTCGATGAAATTCCAGAACGAATGCTCATTTACCATTGCATTTTTCACACACTACGCTAAGCTGTAGTTGATTATTAAGAACATACAGTACATAAGTATATGCATATCTATTGAGCGTCAAACTTATGAAAAAACTTATGAAGAAATACGATCTAAAAACTCTTAAGCTGGACACTTTGAGACTGAACTCAATCTGAACAAATATAGAGAAGAGTAGTCAGACTCAAATTAAAACGCACATTTCATTGAAATAGACAAGCAAGAAAAAACAGGAAACATAAATTTACTAATTTAAAATGGTCTAACCCTGAGGACGGTCTCCTGGAATTCTGGTTGCCAGAGAATATTGTACACCAAAAAAGATTCTCTCGTAAGCAAATACATGCAAAACAAATTTCCAAGAAAGCGTTTGCATGATACGATCTCCCCTTCCCTCGTGCAGGCGTACAGCTCGGGGCACCACATTGAGAGCAACAGGTAGCGGCAGCAATGCAGGCCACGGAAACAGAAGCCAGTAAATCCATCATGAGTGCTCTCCGCTAACATTTTCTTTTGTAATGTGGCCATCATGAATGCTCTCCGCTAACCTTTTCTTTTGTAATGTGGTGTGGTGTGTAAAAGCATGCAATGGTTTCATAGATCCCTCAGAGCCTCAGCACCAAGGCTTTGGCGAAGATAAACATTGTCGCGGGATGATGTTGTCAACATAAATGTATGGTGTCTCTAGAGTCCTCTTAATATATATTTTTAGTGGTAAGTGCACGATTGATCTAAACGCTCATCTTCGCTTACAGGTTATTTGACTGAAAATGTTTTATCGACGTGTGTTCAAAATTTGTCCTCATATTTACTCTTACAGTCTATGAATTATTTCAGCAAATAGGGTACGTCCAGGGTTTGTGTTTCATGAAAATTTTAAAATTCGTCAGCTGGATTAGCAGTTTTATTACCAAAGCTTTCGATCTTGAGTCTATGAATTGCAAACGAAAACAATTTTTTACTAAAGTTTACGCGAGCAGCTTTTATAAAATAGAATAATGATTTGTCGCTTCCTCATTCACTAGCTTTCAAAAGAAGCCAAGCATTTGATGAAACTTGATCTGCATATTGTTTCGAAATTGAAAACACATCCGTCACAGAAAATTCTTCATTACCTAGACAGCGAATTTCGATATTCTCTCTTTTTCGACGTATACTTGAGCCTTCAAACTCGAATTCAATTATAGTCTTGTGACTGCTGCACATAGACATCAAAATGCGAGACGTGTTCCTGGAGTCATATTTCACTTGGTCTTCACGCTCCTGTTGAGTTATTGTGCTTTGCTCCCATGGGTTCCGGTCTGAATATTACGGCTATTCTCACCCTGGGGAGGAGAACATCATAACCTCGATGCATACGAGCGGAAATAAGTGGCCTGCAGTTCAGTCTTACTACGCGTCAAAGAGTCTGAAGTGTATATTCTAACATCACGTCTCAGGCAGCTTCTGTACTTTCATCAGAATAAGGGACGCTCAGGTTCCATCTTGTAAGTTGCATAAAATGAAACATCCGCTGGGTTTATTTCATTTATTTAGCCCAAGCTAAATAAAATAAGCCCAGCGGATACTTCACATTATACGACTTACAAGTTTCTGTATTGCAAGGCGTTCTCATTTAACGAGTACCAGATGTTATGCAGGGCGTCCCAGAAGTGACTGACCCTGGCGTTGATGAGTAAATAGGATACCAAATTGTAAGGCGTCCTATTAAAATGTGGCATCCAAATTGAAGGGGTAAGCTACTTCTGGGACACCTTGTATAACACTACATCGAAGTAAAGTTAGAGTATCTCCAGGATGAAAATGCAGTTCACCACCGCACAACTACTATGAATGAACATGTTCAGCAAACATCAGTTATGACCAAACTGTTATGCTGAGCACAATCACAGTCGTGCAGTTAGCACATGCACGGTTATCGTTGCTTTTCTCAAATCATCAAAGTACGCATTTACTTCTTCATTAGGTCCAATCATTGGAAAGAACTGGACGAAAGAGAACATTTTCCAATTTTGATGAGCCGAAGAGTCCATTTATCAACTCGCTGAAAAAGATTTAAACTATACTTTTATAATTCATTATCATTTTAAATTCTGTGATAAGCCTCGCTTTGAACGAGCAGGATAGGAATATTGGACTTAAAATTTACATTATCCGAACTTCTGATAGAGCAAAAGTATTTCGTTACGACCAGGCGATATCGAAGACGAGGGCGAGAAGACCACACAGAGTGCGACTGTAAGTTGAACCGCACTCAACGTCCGTGATGTTAGCCCCCAAAAGAGCCTTCATTGGTCCATTCAAGAAAGGAAACTGCAACATCCATCAGGACTTCCAGAATCCTCCAAAAAGTTCAATTTATTGACGTTGTGAATGATACCTCGGTAGCCATGATACGCACAACCAGTGATCACTTTAACCTGTCAACGGCTGAACTTCTTTTTTGACGGTGGCTTTTAGTATTTTACGATTTCTGAGCATTTAATTAGGGGCATTTGAACATCAAACGAAGAGCAATTAAGATCTCACGATCGAACAAAAAGCTTTTTGTGAAACCGAAATGTCGCTTTGTGCCATCTCTGCTCATAAAAATTCTATTCATCTTTAATGCGGCACGGCAACAGCGCATCTGATTCCCACGCTCTCCAAAAACCGACGCATTAATCAATTTTAGGTGGAAAAAATATTTTTATTCATGTGGCTCAGTGCTCACGCTGGCACCTCCAGGATGCAACAGGAGCATTTATTTCAGAAAATACTGGAGAAGGCGCGTAACAGTGGCCTCGACTTGAATAATTTTAGATCCGTAAAACTTTCGTTCTTGAAATTTTCCCTTATTTTCAATCGGCGTTCCAAGAAAGAAGAAAAAAATCAGTAGCATTGAATGTTGTTTTCTTTTTCAACCCACGCTTGAAGTGCTGTCGATGAGAGATGTCTCGATATTATACCTAGTCTCACACATCAACACTTCACTCACAGTCCCACTCACAGTCCCACTCACAGTCTCACTCACAGTCCCACTCACTGCTCCACTCACTGTCCCACTCACAGTCCAACTCACAGTCCCACTCACTGTCTCCATTCGTTACCGTAAAATCGGGCACCCTAGCACCTACACAGTACCCTTGTCACTAACGTCACCTAGCACCTACACAGTACCCCTGTCACCAACGTCACCTAGCACCTACACAGTACCCCTGTCACCATTGTGAGCTAGCACCTACAGTACTCCTNACACAATTTGCAATTCATTCATTCAAATTATTCAGTGCTCTACAATCGCACTCCAGTCATCCATTCAAATCCGTCAATGTCTCCGCCAACATTTATCCAAGAATTTAATTTTCTGTTCCAAACACTGAAGATGGATTCATATAAATCTTAAACTTTCGTTTTACAATACGAATGGGATGACTTTGGTTCTTCTTTTTATTCTACAATTTAAATTTCCTGTCTCTTGAGTCTCTCTAACTTTTCAAACAGCGTCTGTACTCACCGAAACTTCTTAGTTTTTTAACTTTTTCAACAAAGCAAGCTCTCATTTTAACTCCCCACTCGAGATTCAACATGCCATGACGACCTGAAAGAGTTTGCGTTCGTTTCTTCACAGACCCATTACAGACGCATTTCTCCGAGTCACGCCAGCATTCAGTTTGAAGTGTTCGTGCAAGACTTGAAATACACGTTTGGAAGACGCCGTACATGAACGGGCAATACTGGTTTGAAATAGATCAACGGGGGAGGTGTTGAATTATTAACATGTTGTGCCTGGTATAAAATGATAATGACGCTTTCTGAGTGAATCGGTAAAGAGATCGAACCTCCCCTACTCACTACATTTCAAACCCTTCCGTTTATTTTTGCTACACAAGCTCATTAGTACTATTTCAGTACGAGGAATCAGCACCATGCAGTTCGGCTCAAAAAATACGTCGTATTTATCACACGCTGCTCTTTAGACGACCTCGACAAATCCTGGCTGGTTGACAGTACTTATTGCTTTCTTAAGGAATAAATTATTTCATTAGTGTTCCGGGTAATAATTTAAAGGACTGAACTGCATTCCTAAGAAAGGAACTTCAATGAGAAATCCTCACATAATGTGACGGCGTGATGTATTTTTTAGGGTCAATAAATAGTTCTTATCTGTTATGAGACCTAGAAACGCATCCACTATTTGCGCATAGCGTTTGTATCGATCTCTGAGAAACGTTAAAAGCCGTTTTTCATCCGTCGTTTTCAAGTGTAAGGTACTCACAAAAAGTATATTTCTCAACTTTACCCCTCACGTTAGACGAACAGGTAATGAGCCCCTTAACGTCAGCATTAGTTCTTAAAAATGAATCTTGCCGCGGCTGTGCAGAGATACATAGTGGCCAGTCCGTGACCGTACGTTCTAGGACCGTAACGCTCCCGATGGCTTCTTGCAGCGACGATTTCACTTATGTGCTGGGCGTGTTCAAGGTCGGAGAACGCTATCGTTGGAGCGTATGTGTCACGGTAAATTTAGCTTTACTTCTTTCATAATTTTAATTAAGAATTCCCTCCGTAACTTTTTTAAATAGAAAGCAAAAATCGAGCTGGCACGACTGATGACCAGATGCACACGCGTGCAACTACATGAGGTTGCGAAATCAGCACATGTGATTATTGAGTCTGTAGAAGATCTCTTCATCCTCATACGAGATCTAAATTGAGAATCTAACTCATTATTCACCTCATGCTAACTGATGTAAATATTTTAGCGAGCCTATATCACTTGGAAAACGAGCCTTCTTTCTAATTTGCAATTTAAACTTTTCTCAGTTCATATTTTCTGATTCCAATCCTCGGCTGTGCGAAGGAGTAGAATTTGCTCCACTCAGGCACTCGAACTCTAGTGCCTGCCACAAACTTTTGCATTAGTCTACGAGACGTCGGCAACTCAAGCGATGTCAACAAGGCAGTCCTGGAGAGAGAATTTTTCCAACTTTCGACAAGCTCTTGATGTCAAAGAGAACACGAGGGCTTCAATCTCTCAATTTCAGAGTTCAGAGTGTTCCAAATTGATCAGAGTATCTAATGTCATTCAAACTAGTTTCCCATTTAAGTGAATTGAACCGCCAAGTCAGTATCATACGTAAACTTATTTGAGAACGACACATCGAAGCGGCAAGTTTTACTTAACATCTCAAGCTTTTTGAGAAGCAACTCATCTCAGACTTTGTTCCAATGGTTCCTTAATATAAGAAAGCACTACTTCCATTAGTAGAGATAAAATTAAGATCAGATTTTTTACCTTGACCTTAAATAAAATGAATCACATTTTTTCGGACGATGAGATAAGCAGCGTTGGGGCAGCGAACTCTGAAGCTCTGGATATTTCATGTCTAGATATTCCTTGTCTAGATATTTCTCGTCTAGATATTTCTTGCCAAGCGTCAGATCCACGACAAGCTTGATACTGGCGAGTGACGTGAAGGAGCAATCTGTGCATTTCAAATAAAGGTGATAAAAATTCAAAAATAGTATAGTGACATTGCCAATTTTGAGCACAAAATTACTAACTTTGAGCAGAACGTAAAATATCCTCCATTTAAATTACGTGTCAGTTAAGTTGACGTCTAAAATTGAGTATTTCATGAGACTGTTTGCACTCGCTCCTTTGTTTCCGGTGTCACTCTTCAACCACGAACAAAGTGGGTCTGAACATTACGCAGCTCTATCATACAATTTTAATTCACCTTAAAAACTGAAAGGCCCTCAAACAACGTTAACAAAATATAACCCTGAGCGTACCTAATCTGCGGAACCCTGGACGTAACCTAGCATAGTCCTGAGTACTTTACAGGTACTTAACTCTAAAGGACACCTACCGGCAGCGTATATCCATGAGCCTCATAAATAAAATTTACCGGATAACGTATACATTTTCTTTAAATGATAAAACACAAAACATTCGTCATAGGTAATGCCACCCGATGTATTTAAAAACTACAGTCCATGGATACTCTTAAATCCAAAGTGAGAATATACTTGCGATACGAAGTACCTCATCCTGTATCGCACTGAAATGACACACAGCTCCACATGAAGCCTACATGTAATCCTTTTAGGATTATTAACGCAGCAGCAGCCTTTAGGACCATTCGGAGGAGCAGAGCCTGAGTCCAGACTTCAAAGTTTGAGGAGCAGCTCACACCCTCCGCTCAGCTCGCCTCTTCATCAGCTCAATAAGGAGGCATAAAGATGCGAAAGTCTTCAGCAGGTTCAGCGCATGCGCTGCATTACAAGTAGGATCATCTGCAGTCGCTCTTCAAAAATATTCAAATATTTTGAAAGTTGGAGCTGACCCAAACAGCGGGTTCGTAAGTTATGGCTGACCCGAACAGTGAGGTCGTAAGCTGGGGCTAACCCAAACAGTGAGGTCGTAAAGTGGAACTAGCCCAAACAGTGACGTCGTAAGTTGAGGAGGACCCGAACAGCTGGTAAGGTGAAACTAGTGAGGAAGAATGTAATTTTACTTCTACGTCTCACGTAACTTCCCGCGCTCAAAATGCAGAATTACAGCTGTCGGTGGGCACTTGTAAAACGCAGCATCGTCCTCCGCTCAACGCGGACGTGTGCCCCCACATGCGCTCGGCCTGGTCCCCTTCAACATTGCCTCGAGCTCGCGTACTGCCTTGTCATCGTCACCCCTAAATGTCTATGAGGTGTTCCGTAGAGGACACCGAATTTAAACTAGGTAACATTTTTGAGTTTGAGAGTTTGAAATATGGTTATAGTAAGTTTGACTCGCTTTTGTTTCCCCCTCTGAGTCATGATGTTTACCTTTTTAAAGTGCTTGCGTGTCGAGCGTCCTGGAACCATTTACGAAAGCAATACGTTCTTATAGTGGATACATTCTATTGCAATTCGGCACTCTTTATGAAACGCCCTGTATAAGACCCACCTGAATTTTGTAATCAGATGTGAAAGATTTGATGTAAAGCTATATTATTTAAAAGTTTTTTATCATTAAAATGTATGATGATGGTGAAATAAATTATTGAGGCAAACAGAATTATGTCAAATTAACGTTTCTCTCAAGACGGAAACCGAACTGAGTTTCGTGAGTCAATGCAGTGTAAATGAACTCATAGGCTTACAATACCGTGACACTTTAATTAAAACTATATATATATACATATGAAAACTTAAATTTAAAATTCTTTACAAACTTTTGCTCTTATATATATATATATATATCTATATAAGACCACCATCCAATGGTGATCCAATATACTGATGGTAATCCAGTAGGTACTGTCGATTAGTTATATCAACAGGTCATTTATCCTCTTAATCCTTGTTCTTGCTAATATTGTCCCTGTTTATCCTTCATCCAGATCATTTGAAAAAACTACGGAGAAAAAATATAATTTTAGAAAATTACGACTCGTGTGAAAGCTAACTTGGAACTCCCGTAGATTGCATAACAAAAATGTCAAGTCAAAGTCAAAAACAAAGAAGAAGGCATTTCATTGAGACTACGTGCAGAATGCATATAGGTATCAAACTATTATGTTCTTACAGATAATTGAAACCTCGGCCTAAACTAAGAGCACAAAATTTCATGTGGATGCTAAACTAGCTACAGCTGGACAGGAATGAGAGGGCGCGGTTTGCTGACGCCAGCAGAACTGAAAAAAGCAATAATAACTTACACATACATAAAAGTTACAATAACTAATAACTTGGTGACAATAAAAAGTGACAATAACTAATAACTTACTGGCAATAAAAAGGGACAATAACGATTTNGGGGGGGGGGGCTTTAATAAAAAAATAACTTTCACGAAATATGAATAAACTTTGAGAATACGTCGTGTCTGAAGGCCTTCACTGCACGTGTTTTCACGTGAGTGACAAGTTAGTTAATGATAGCGTTTGAGCTACAAGTTCAACCACGAACCGATTTATACGGCAAATAAAAAATTATTTTCTTAAATAGTGGTGAGTGAATTACTTTTCTAAAATCTTAGGATTGATGTTTTTCTAAAACGAAAGATGAATACGCTAGTTAGATTTATAAGATCTCTAATCAGTTAAGTACATTATAAATTTAATTTAGCATAAATTACTCAAGCATAATTACAAAACAATGCACCTTGTCGAACGGAATAATTTTAGTTGAAGTATTGTATCAGCCTCAACAACCCGTGCTGATTGTAGTCTAAAAGCTGTAACATTGCACAACATCAGCACATCGATAGAGCTAAAAAAAACTCTGCCTAACAGCAGACACGCTGTCGAGACCACAGCGAGCCATGCGACAGAGCGACGAGCCGCGCACCTCCCTCCACCAACTTTGGCTGGTCACTGAGCTCTGTGTTCTTTAAATCTCATGATAATGCTGCTCCAAACACTGCTAAAATTCTACCAAGTCCCTACAGAAGGCGCCGATATGGAGACATCGGAGACGGATACCTCGTATTAAACACCCGATTTAAATTATAATTGTTGAAATGAATCAATTTAAAGTCCTCAGCTTACTATCTCAAATTTACACATCAAATTGACAAAAACGGGAAAACTATTCTGTATTTTCATAACATGTCCACTCCGGAGACCAGTGAGCACGGCTTGGTCTGCGCTCTGTACAGCGTGTTCGTGAGAGCAGATATACAATTGACCCAGTCAGCCAAAAATGTTGGGCTTGCGGCACTTTACAAAGCTGAAATTGTAACTTTCTACGATTCATACACGCATGCAGGTCAAATTAGGCTCTGTTTTTATTTGTTGTTCAAGCGAGACTAAAATTAGATTTTAAATTTACGCTTGCACCTCATGCGTGAGTTGCAGGGGTAAGATAAATTGAAGTCCTTCCTAGTGCATGAAGAAATTGGATCCGACTAAATACCTGCTTCAAAATAGGAATTTTCAAATTGCTCTCTGAAATCCAGCGAGGTAGCTTAAGGTCACTTGAAAAACCGATAAAACGCTATCTAAAAAAATTATGAAACCTATTTTGAGTGTAAATATCTCTTATTATCTGCCTATTTCTCGCGCTTTATAAAATTAAACGAAGATGCAACCATGCGATTTTTCTGGAGGAATGCTCCTGGAAAGAAAATATACTGAGCTTCGAAAATACTTACGAAGAAAAAATTCTACGGATATCATAACTCATGTTTCATTTACTTCTTATGAAAAGAAGGATTTACGAATGTTACAAATAAGAATAGATAGGTAACTACACTCGCTGTGCATCAGTGACAGCTAACACCAACTCAAGGCTAATAGTTAATAGGGGCGTAAGTTTAATTGAATTATACATAACTCAATCATTAGATACATCTACGCGTAATTTCTAGCGCGTTTTAATAATTCCAAAGTCCGAAATATAATTCCCTTTTTGCGCTGAGAACACGCAATTTGAGTAAAGTTTTTGAGTTAACCAGTGCTTTGGCCCTCTCAATAAAGCACCCAAGGATAAAAATAAAGCACGTATATTTTTCATTTATTTTATCCTACTCAACCAGCCATCGGAATTTTATTCTATCACTAAAATCTGATCTATAATCTCTGAATCTTGACCATAGCCTACATTTTGCTTCATTTTTTTCAAATGTTTTTATTTAAATATGAAATGACGGCCCACATGTAACTGCTGCGATTCTGGGCACGAGAGAATTAGGAAAAAATCTTCATCAGAGCTCAATCCTTTACATTCTCGTGTGACTCATAATTACTCGTAATTGATCTTTTTAATTAATTTCACTTTACATCTGGTCACCAAAGCTTCGCGTAAAGCCTCTATTGCAAACCCATTCATGATTTTTTCAGCCCAAGGTTTTATCCAATAAGCGTCATCAAACAAAAAAACGTTACATAACATCGTGAAATAAATTCACATTTACGGTTTGACATAATTTTTGAAACGCTACTCGTCATCTCATTGCTATCCGAGATACCTCACTGCAGCGATGCCCACAGGTAGGCCTACCCTGCCACCCAGATAATGCTGACCTGAGCTGCTCTCTTTACCGCTAACTTCCTGCTTCTGATTGAGCAGTTTGGTGACATCCGACTCTTGGAGCTGTGAAGGCTTCGTCCTGACGCCCGTCTTCCGGCACGTAAACTAACGTGTCGCTCTTGCCATCCAAACAAGGGGGGTGCAGCCACTGTGATCTTGCTCTCGTGGGAGGGAAAGAAAATAATTTGGAAAATATTTATGCAGTGTTAATTTCATCGGAGTTCTTCACTGTCGTTCGATGAGTTAGTTAACGGAATTAATTCACATTCAACGTGACCTAGTTAAAAATCAAAGAACTTTGTTTTAGCGCTGGCTAAGTTTGATGTATTTAGTTTAAAGCAGCAATCATGAAATATTAATTCCTAAACGTCATAATTTGAATTCCTGAAGGTCACGTAAAATTTAAATTAATAACTACGACGTTCAGCATACGCAGATATATATATTCTTCCCAGCATTAGTCCTCACATAAAAATGAGTATACAATTTGAACACCAAGACCTCTTTCTATCAATCGTGCTCAAATTTTCTCATGTTCTTGTGTATTCTGACGATGCATATCTCAGTAAAATAACACAACCGATTCTGCACCAAAGATTCGCGGGTGAAATTTATTTACAGCTTGAGAACTTAATTCTCTTACAACGGGGATTTACACGGAATTCGTTCTCTTTTGATTTCATAGTAAAGGGACGGGAAAATTTATCAAACAAATGTTTTCTTTCCGAAATACTCTCCAGTTTCTGACTTTAATCCGATTGAACACTGAGGTCTGCTCTACTCTCATTCGTTGTACAAGAAGAAAGGTACAAACTTCCAAGTGAATTTGTCAAGGCTTGTTTAACAGTCTTTAATAAGAGCTTTGCATAGCTATGATTCTGCAGTAAAGATGTACTCTCGAGTATCTATAATAATAATTTAGATGTTCACATGCATGAAAGATCATCTCTTATTATTTATTTTGTTCTTAGTGATGGAGGGAATTTGAAGTATTTTGTTATATATTTTACCAAGTAATGTAATCTAATTTTGTGTACGGAAATTCAAGGTTAATTTCAGTGCTCCAGAAGGTTACGTAATGCCCAGTGAATTTCAACAAAACAATACGATTATTTACGTTCTATCCTCGATTGTTTCAGTAAGCATATCAAAGCGCCTTTTATGAATAATTTCTTAGACTAAAAACTAGTTGCAAGCATAAAATGAGACGAATTTTGTAGAATTTTACTTCATGTTTCCGGTAAATACATCATTGAATCAATCGATGTGCTAGTCAAAACTATGCCAGAAACCGATAGATTAGTAAAAGAAATTTTTACAAATGCTTATGTATGAAATAAAACTTCTTGTTCTCACAAATAATTGTCTCTTCACTATAAATAGCAGACTTAGCCTAAAGTGCTTCTTTCATTCATAATTTCAATTCCTGAACTAGAGCTTGATTACACAATGGTGACTGTTTTCACTGAAAATATCATTTTTCATGCTCAACTTCATGACGAAGAGGTCTCAACTGCACTATTAGAAAGAGCTTACAAGTATTTTATCTTTTAATTACATGCTGCTCATTGGTCGTAAATTATGTGCTTTTCTTCAGATTTCACTTCTGGGTTGCTGATAAAAAATCCGTATTCAATCTACGGACTCTACAACCAGTATTCAACTTACTTTCTGTCGCTCGCGACCCGTTACAAAAGTTCGTACATTAATCACCGCCAAGCAATTTATCCTATACCGCAATTTTTATTGAAATTTTGTTATGAGTATTCCTAAATTATTTAAAAATAGAGTAAAACGACTGTTCTTTTGATATTTACGCTTTCTATTTAACTCATGAAATTTCAGAACAAATACAAAAAACGTGGGAAGACGGGGACCGCTGTGACCACACCTCCCTCCTGCCTTCGGACAATATTCACTGCAGGGCTCCTTTGACTCCATTATATTCGCTCAGTCGTGTGTCCAGGTTTGTAGTATGGCTGAAGTGGCAACTTACCTTAGTGATAATTGCACAGCGTCTCCTCTAGCTACATATTCGCCACAATCATCTGTATACACCATTTTTGTCTCCTAAAAAATGAGGCCTTTAACCTCATAATTTTCAGATAATTATTAATTTGAGATTTTTAAGACTCTTCTTCTGAAAGTACAAATGTGAATTAGACCTTTGAAAATTTTACAATTTAAATTTATGCATTTCGATAATCGATGGTTGCTCTCAGTAGACTCACAAAAAAATGGGATCGGGAAAACTTGGATGTACAAGAAAGAAATGCAAATTAACTTCGACATTGCATAACAACTATAACGCTATTCATCCTCCATTAAGTTTTTTAACTTATGGCAGAGCAAAATAGAGCAAGCTATTCCAGGTCAAGTGAGAAATACCAAACAGGGTATGACCTGAGAATTAGAAATAGTTGTTAAAAAACTGGAACTGTTTAAAATTTTTAAACTATTTAACTGCGCATAATAGCTAAAGGATTTTTATACAACAAACGTTAGTTTGAAGGTAAGTTCTGCAGATCAGCATAAATCGACAGTTTAACCCTTTGCACAACGGAATGTTTTCCAGATGCAAATGTTTACGGCACTCAATCGATTTATTTTTAGGTTAAGTTTCCTTAAATTTTTCTTAAATTCTTTAGAACGTACTCTCCTCGTAGTAGCAAAAAAGGTTGGTCGCCTGTTCTGTAGAACTAGGAAATTGAGATTTTAAGTATGATTAGTTCACAAAATTCTAGTTCTAAAGTGTAAAAAAAATTCAGTTTAGGTTTTCATGGAAGTATTTAAAGACAAATAATATATTTTAATACTTGTTCTAATAACATAACCCTTGAGTTTTACATCTTCAGAAAACTCATGTTACGTTGAAAAAAACTTACTTCATGAAGAAATTTTCAGCGACATCAGTTATGCAAGCTTAGCAACAAGATGCCCTAGCTGATTATTCTTCAGAAATAAAAACTTCTTCTAGTTTTATAAAGCTACGAGTTGGCAACAGTTCCACTGACGTATTAAAACAGCAATAGAGTCTAAATCAACTGTTCAATCAGCCAGAAATAAATTTACCGATCAGTAGAAGTAGAAAGGGAGATTTTACAAAGCAATAAAACGTAAGTTCAATTTTGAAGTGAACGATAGTTGCGACAGCGCGTACTTTTTCAAATCTGCGAATTGATTTTAACTCAGTCGCCAATTTCAGGAGGTAATGACTCTTCAGTGTCGGGGTTACGCGAAATGCCTCAGTTTATCGACAGTTTCCATTTCTGATTATCTCAATTGTAGTTTCAATTTAAGTTGAGGAAGACTAAGTCCCTTCGGCCGAGCGTTTTGTGTACATGTATAAGTGTACAATTACATATGTAACGGTGTAACTTCACGTATGTGCATGCACAAATGTAACCGAGTAACTTCACGGGTGCACTAATATATACATAATAGCAAATAGGGAAAAAAATATTTAGCATTCCTTCAAAGGTATGGTACCTCGCTCATGCGCATTAAAAAACTTGCATTTAAAGTAAATTTAGACGAATTGAATCTAACGTTCTAGTACTGTTCGAATATTAAAGATACTCAAGAATTGCCATTGAAAATCATTAACACATTTTTTCCTTCCTAACCTTTAACTCTTCGCTTCCTTGAGTCTTAAAGAGTCTGTCCAATAAAGAAAGCTTTGTGCAACGACATAAAACTTGAAAATATTCTCGGCGACGAATAAGACTGCGATCTCCGGCGCACTCAAACATCGACCTCGAGTGAGACCTGTAGAGAAAGCTGCAAATCCGCTTCTCATGATTTCTCGATAAAAGCTGCTCTTTTGATCTAGCCCACATTCAACAGTGACCTCATTGAAGGTTATGATCAAAATTTTAATTTACCTGCACCAAAAGCAGACAGGAAACTTTATGAACAGAAAAAAAAGTAGGGCTTTCAGCAAGTCCGAAAGATTGAGACATTTCCACATGTCACAGAACTCTTAGTGAAAGGAGAACATTTGTGGCAACACAATACATAATTTAAGTTAACTAACGATCGTGAGTGTTTGTTTTATGTAATTTCTTTTAACTGATCTATTGTTCACGTTACCTTACTTCTATCTTTTTACCTACAGCTTGAAAAATTTAAGTGTTGTTTCAAATTGCTCAGCGTAGCAAATACAATAATTGATTGATTCAGATGAAGAACGGGAAATGATATCGCTCATTCATGTGTTCAAAGTGCAAGTTTTATGCCAAAGTGATTTAACTATCTTCTTTTATAGTAAATGTGGGAATGCGTAGGGATCTGATATACAGAATTTAGGTTCGCATTGCGTGATGAATTCTTTGCATTAAGGTCATTGCAACACGACGAAGTATTTTAAATTGAATCTCCTAAAAGCATGTTTCTTCCACGCATTAGAACAAAAATTTTCTGTACAAGACACCCTAAAACAGTAATTATTGTTCGTGTGAAGACTGAATTTTTTACGCAGGAAGCCGTCGAAAATAGTGATCTCTCAATGCGTTCGTAAAGACGAGAATAAATGACTCGGATAAACCCATCCAAGAATCTTAAAGGCACTACGACCAAAAGCGTCACCTTGGCCCGAACGCTGTAAGCCAAACACAAAGAATGCTCGACAGTTCAAATTTTACCAGGCAATCAGCATAATTTTGCATAAGAAGCAGCTAAGGCTATTGAATTTTATTTGACTTCTTCTCCTTGGGACTTGCGCCACTCAAAATGATTGTCGTTACCCTTGTTGCACCCGGAAAACGTTGCGATGTTGATTCGGAAGCGATGCTTCAATGGGAGACTGCACCGAGAACATCGCTCTGAATGCACGATTGTTTACTTCTCCAGGCTTGATTTAAATTGTCTGTCATTTGATGAATGTGACTTACGAGAAACCTATTCAACGTACTGATGAAGTATATGTACAGGGATGTTACTCACTGACAGTCGATACTAATCAGATTCTTGAATCGTGCTATTTAGATCAAAATGTGTATTCATAGATGACTCTCCAAGAATTTTTATAAAAAGAATCTGCCCGTAAATTGGATACAGAAATAAGATGTTTTAAAGGAGCGGTATATCGTGTTGAGTGAACATTTTTACGTTTTTGAACCTGTCTGGGGCATAGGGTAGGCATTTCGGTTAGGTCAGGTTAGAATAGGTTAGGTTAGAATAAGTTAGGTTAAAATAGGTTAGATTAGGTTACGTTACGTTACAGGTTTCGGTAGGTTACATTACGGTTTTCGTTAGGTTAGGTTAGGTTAGGTTAGGTTAGGTTAGGTTAG